>APFE030359791.1:234233-249366 GCA_000404065.3 Pinus taeda
TCCAAGTTCTCTTGAGTGAGTATGTCTTTGACAATGGGACTTGGTACATAAGCTATAACATGGGAGTATAGGATATAGATTCTAAAGTCTTTGATGGCTTTGACCAAGGCATATGCTTGTCTTTTCATGATTTGATATTTTAGGGGCGCATCTCTGAGAGCTCTACTAAAGAATGCAATAGGTCTCTCATTTCCTTGGTCATCTTTCTGTAATAGGACAGCAACAATAGTATGGTGGGAAGCAAAAGAGAAGATGATAAACTCTTTGTCAAATTGAGGATTTGTTAAGACTGGAGTTTCGGTAAGGGCCAACTTTATTCCCTCAAAAGCTTGATTTGCTTCTACTGTCCATTTCACCTTTGAATCCTTTTTCAGCATGTTATTTAGTAATCTGCTTAGTTCTGCCAAATTTGGGATGAATCTCCTGAGGAAGTTGATCTTTCCCAGGAATGCTTGTAATTCTTTGATGTTTCTTGGGTGAGGCATTTGCAAGATGGTATGTATTCTATCTGGGTCAATCCTAATGCCATCCTTCGAAATAATATGACCTAATAACTTACCTTCTTCCAAACCAAACAGGGATTTCTTGGGATTTAAGGAAATTCCATATTTCCTGCAAGTTATGAATATTTGCCTTAGATGTTTCAAATGTTCTTGGTTAGATTTTGAGAAAGGTGTGAGGTCATCTAAGTAGATGACAAGGAAATCGTGAATTTCTTTGGCAAACGCAATATCCATTGCTCTTTGAAAGGTAGCTCCTACATTTTTCAACCCAAAAGGCATTTTGACATATTTGAAGGTTCCCCATGGCGTTGTGAATGTTGTTTTGTCCTGATCATCAGGGTGAACTAGGATCTGGTTGAAACCTGAGAATCCATCAAGTAAAGAAATTCTTGAGGCCCCCACTACTCTTTGCAAGATGTGATCCATCTTGGGTAAGGGGTAATTATCTTTTAGGGATACTTGATTCAAGTTCCTTAGATCAACACAAAGCCTGATTTCACCAGTTTTTTGTAGGGACCAAATTTGAAATCCATTCTAAGAATCTGATTGGTGCTATTATGCCAGCTTTAAACATTTTTTGTACCTCTTTCTCAATTGATGGGAGAAGCATAGGGTTGATTCTCCTCAATTTTTGTTTAAAAGGTTTCTGATTTGGCTTAAGAGGGATTGTATGTTGAATGATGGAGGTATCATAGGACTTTAAATCCTCATAACTCCATGCAAAGACATCTTGGAATTCTTTAAAGAGGTCGATGTATTTAGGCTTTTGATCAGGTGATAGAGATGCAAATAATTTAATTATCTTGGGCTTTTCAAAAGTTCCAATATTGCACTCTTCAATGGAAGCATTAAGGGGTTGCAATTTTGGTTTTCTAGGGACATCATTTGAGTCAAAAATGTCCTCCAAAGGAGTTAGGCATGTTGGAAGAAAATTGTCTTTCCATTGTATAACTTCAGCTTCAGTATCAGCTATCTCCTCAGAATGAACTTGTTCAAGTTCTTGTATTTTCTCCTGGTCAAAGTTTGTTGGACAAAGCATTTGATTGGTTTTTTCGAGTGAGATATTTGTGTGGTGTTGTTCAGCTAGTGTTTGTGGCTCACTTGCAGCCTCTGTATCAATGTTCAGTCCTGATAACTCTTGCTGCAAGGTTAAGAAATTGTTTATTTGTGTATCATCCTCAAATACCTGTGAATCCTTGACATTTTTTGGGACAAAAGGTCTGTGTTTTATCTCAGCTGTAAAGCAATGTTGGGGTTCAAAAGGTAGTTTGCAAGTGCTTGCAAATGTGGCCAAACTATGAGCATGAAGGTTATGGGTTCTAGGAATTTTGGTTATTTGGAATTCAGTGAAGGAATTTAGTATTTCAGCAGCAGCAGACCTATAAGATCTCAGTATTTTGTCATTAGTGACAAAGTTTCCTTTTACTTGTTGGATGATTAGGTCTGAGTCTTCTAGGATTGAAACTTTTATCGCCTGTAAGGATTTTACTAGTTTAAGGCCCAGTAAGAGAGCTTCATATTCTGCCATATTGTTGGTGCACCTGAAGTTTAACCTATAGGCTCGACCCTCTGCATGATTGTTTTGTTTGTTATGTATCCAAACCCCTGCCCCTGCCCCAAATTTGTTGACTGACCCATTGAATTCAAGAAACCAGAGGACTTCTTGATTTAGGGAAGGATTGTCAACTGTTGTGAGACTTGGCATCAATAATTTGAGATCTTGGCTTACATTTGGTTTTTCTTCTTGAACTTTTTTATCTGTTGACTTATCAACCAATATTTCTAGATCAAAAGTTTCTTCATTTATAATCCGATCTTGTTTGAGTCTTTGGGTTTCTTCATCATTTGAGGGACCTGTATTATCATTGAAGAGAATATAGGATTCTATATCAGAATGAACAACATATATGGGAAAGTTTTGAGGCTTGTCTTCACTGCTAACCATGTATTTCATAAGTGACTCTCTATATAGCCTCTTAGGTTGACCAAAGACTGAGATGGTGGCATATGACATGTCTAATTGTAGGGAATCTTGGAGTTTGGCCCCCCATGATCTTGATAACAGCATTCCATATTTGGGTGGGATATCAGCAACTACAACATCCATTAGAATTGTTTTATTTGGGTTTTGGACTAGTGACACACAAAGATCTTTTATTAAGCCTAAACATTTGACTTGGTTGGAGTCAAATGAAAATAGGTCCTTATAAGGTCTTGTAATGTCCAGGTTGAGCCTCTCTATCACTGACTTAGGCATAAGGTTGTGAGAGGCGCTTGAATCAAACATTGCATTATGTAGTATCTTATCATGAATATGCAAGTTGACATAGAAAGGTAAGACCCCTGTAACTGCTGCCTTTCCATCAACCTCTGGACCAAAAAGGAATTCTGGGGTATCATCTAACACATTTACATTATCTTTATTACGAGTTAGTTGAAGAGAGTTCTTGATTTGTTGTTTGTAGATGTCATGCTTTGTTAATTCTGAAAGAGGAATACCTATCTTCAATTTGCCAATTTCAGCTTCTAGGTCAAATGGTCTTTCAGTTTGGATCTTGGTATTGTGGGTGACAGTCTTTTCCTTGTTTATTGAGTTTTCCTCTTGATTTTTGTCTTGATCATGAGACTTATCCTTTTTACTCATCTCTTGAGGAGTAGTATTTGGATTAGGTTGTAAAGGTGGTGCAGCCATTGGCTTTTGTTTTGAGGGGAATAGTTCAGTTATTTCTTCAACGGTTATTTCATTTGTAACTGAATCAATTTTGTCCTGTGGTTCTGTAACTATGGCTTTTTTACGCTGCAGGCTATCTTTTGCTTTTTCAGGCTGTGTTATATTTATAGTTCCGCTTCTTAGCTTGTATTGCTTGTGAACTTCATAAACGGCTATGTCATAACCTTGTTTAAAGTCAAATGACTCACCTGACCTGGATTGGAACTGCTTAATGTCATCCTCCTTGTGATCTCCATGACTCAGGAAAACTTGTTTCTCATCATTTAGGCCCATTAGGTTAATGTGGGTGTCATCTACTTGCTCATTTGAAGTGGATGCTTCAATATAGTTTTCCTGGAAGGGAGGTCTTATCTCTGGATCAGAACTGGCCTTGCTAATGTTTGGGTTTTGATTTCTCCTAAAATTTGGGTTCCTGACAGGGTTACTTTGTGGTGCTTCCCATGATGACTTCCTCTCCACAGATTCCACTCTGTCACCCAACCTTTTCATGCTAGTGAGTATTTCATCCAGTTTCTGATCAAAGGCTGAGGGTTCCTCTTTGAAGGTGACTCTTTTTTCCAATCTTTCCCTATTCCTCTTGGAAATAAGGTTAGCCTCCACTGTGACAACAACTTTTTGTGCATCCTCAAGGGTTTCAGGGGCTCTTTCCTTCAACTGATATGCCATGTCAGGGTCAAAACCATCAGGAAATTTGTACAATGCTAAATCAGGGGGAGGTCTCAAATTCTGCGGTACTGTGTTGTATACATTATTGAATCTTGCACAATACTCAAAAATAGTCTCCTGAGGACCTCGCTTGATTGTATCATATTCACCCAGTATGTGCAAGGGATCTTTCTTCTTTTCCCATCTATTAGTAAATGCATGGTAAAGCTCATTAGGATTTGTTATGGTATTTGCAGTGAGTGACCCAAACCAGGTTCTTACATCTCCTGTCAGGCTTTGAACAAAAATTCTCATTCTTACACTGTCATCATCAATTTCGTAGTTCTCAAAATGATCTTGCATCCTTCTGGCATGCTGAATGGCTATGAAAAGGCCGGTGGAGTCAAAGTATGAGATTTTGGATTGGTAGTCATGAGGTAGGGCTGCAGCATTAGCAGGTAACTGCAGGGGTGCATATCTATTGGCCATATTTGCAGGGTTTATAGGGTTGATAGGGAGAACCGGGACAACAGGAACTATTGGGACAATGGGGGTACTAGGTATGGCAAAGACTATAGTGTTGGTCAAGGGAACATGTGAAGTGGATGAAGGTGTGAAAGGAGGGCTTTGAGATGTAGATGGTTAACTAGGGGAACCAGGGGTAGACCGGAATAGAACCTTGATAGGAGTGAGAACGGGGTTAAGGTAGACTGTTTCAGGGCTCAATTCAGAAGGGTTTTCCTGTTTTTGCTGCCTCCTAATGTTTTTAGGGATCGTGTTAGGATTTTCAAAAATAGTTGGTGGGTTAGGGTCAGGGTTGTACCTTGTATACCATTGATTCTTCTTGAGAGCTAGCTTCTGAATTGTTTTTTAAGTTTTTTAGGGTTTTCTTGTGTCTGCAAGGGCTAGACAAGATTTTGGAATGGCTGTGTATGTCCTAAAGCTGGTATGAAGATAGACTGAAGCAGCTTTTATGTAAACTTGTTAATGTAAAACAGAAACGGTTTTGAAGGCTTCCTGGCTAACTTTCAGGCTTCACCTGTAGCTTTAGGAAATGTACAGTAATTAGAAAATCCTGAGGTTGTCCCCAGTGGAGTCACCATTTATGTTAACACCCAGGTTGTTCCCTATGACTCCCAAGGGAATACAGCTGGGGTAACCACTAACCAACCTTGGGATTATAGATCCTAGCCTATCTATAATCAGAGAGGGCGCTCTCTTTAAATTCCAGCTATGCTTTGTGAGTATTTTAGGCTAGTCAAAAGTTTCAGTTTCCTGTTTAAGACTTTGGTTGGTGAACTTTTGTTGTAAGAAGGGCATGAAGAGTGCAGAAGATGCTAATCCATTTGGCATATGGAGTCAGAAAAGTGAGATAGTTCCGGTGCCTGTGATGGAGAAAGTTTTGCTGCAAGGCTAGATGGCTATTGTTAATATAATTTCCGATTTAGTGAGTGAAACAATGGGATATGGAGTTACCGACAATGTGATATTAATTTGAACAACAATCTCTACTTAGTAGCATAAATGAATTACCGAATAGTGACTGTGAGATATTCAGAGCTTATTGGAGCAGTTAAGAATTCCAATTTAAACAGCTGAAGTTATGGAAAACATTTACAATGAAGATAGATTGAGATCAGGGTGTCTCCATGGACAAATCCTGAGCTATTCTTTTTCTTTCTTTCCTAGATTTAGAATAACATGTGAGAGTCATGAGTTAAAACAAATAACAGAAACATTAACATAGATAGAGAAACACTTATTATATCAAGCCATAGCACTAGAATCCTGTAGCATTCAATGGTTCCAATCACAGCATGCACCAGTAAGACTCAGTTCCTGTGAACTCCAAGCTTTATTTATAACATCCTTCTGCAAGTTACAGCCAAGTTCTCATTTCTTCATAAGAGAACAACAAAACTAACAACAACCCCTTGAAAGTTTGTGCGAGGGGGGATATATACAATAGGTTTTACAAAATATCTGAATGCTGAGTCATTTGATACATTAACTATGCTCACCAACTTTACAAAATATCAGATAAGAAAGTTATTGCTACTCTGAATGTAAAATAAATGGTCTTTAATGCTGTCAGGTCTCTTCTTGACCTTTGGAGGAGAGTGAGTCGGTTGAGCGTTTCTGCTTTAAATGTTGAATGATGTGAATGATGTGTCTTTATGCTCTGTCATGCTGAAGCTTTTCTTGGCCCTGCTACCTGTAGTTGTCATTGCTGCTTTTGGTGGCCGAATCTTCCTGCTGAGGTGGCTCATTCTACCCTTTTGGTCATAGTATATGCATCACACTTTCTGAACATGATGACTTATATATTTCGATGACAAAATTTAGATGAAACCTCTTTGTTTATAATAATAAACTTATCATGGAGGTCCACCATTCCTGCGTAGGCAATTGATGCCTCAAAATTGCATCCATGGTCTCATCTACCTTTGTGTATTTGTAGAGGTTCGGAGGCACTTCAAACAGATGGCTAATCTCATTCATAATAAAAAACAAATTCTCTACTCTGTCATAGAGAGTTTGCCCAGATGCTGGCCCTGTCTCCTGTGAGCTGCTTGATCCTTGACTGATCTGATTGGTGGCAAATTTGTTCACTCTCTTTGCATAAACTTCATGTGATAGAAGTTTTCCTGCACTGTTGAGCAAGCTGGGAAGACCTCTGCCCTGTAATGCTACAAATTTGTCCATGAACCTATTTACCTCTGTTTGCATGTCCTGGCTTCTTCTGTCCAATGTCTGCACTAGGCTTTTCAGTGTGAGGAACCTCTTGATTAGCTGAATTGTCTCTGTCCTGTTGGAATTACCAATTGCTGCCAGCTGAGGACCTGTCCGGTTATTGAGCACATTGATCATTCTGCTGGCTATCTCAGGCATACCGCCTAGAGATGCCCTTGCTCTATGCACTTCCCTTTGTGCTTTTCCTATGAGCTCCATTTGCTCATGAAAAGTTTCAATGTATTGCCATTGATCCGTTATTGATTGGCCAATGTGGGTCCACAAAACTGTCCTAATCTCAGCCACCACTTTGTCAAGGGTGAGCTCTTTCTCCAGCTCCTTTATCCTTTCCTTGAGAGTTTTTATTTCTCTCCCTTTCTCAGCCACATTCTGCTTTGATTTATCATACTTCTCATTGAGCTTGGACAAGATCTACGAGGAGCCACCCAGATCCAACATCTGGACTTCGGGGAAAGGACCCCATCTAAATTTCAGAAAGACGAGGCACAAAAACAAAACCACAAAGAAACTGGTGTTATTAAACAAGTGGATAAAGCTAGAGCTGGTGCTTCTCTGAGAAGGGAGTGATCGCTACAGGCTCTCAACGTTAATAACCTCTGGAGGGGGCTGAGAAGTCTGGCCTCCCTCTTTCTGTTGCAGGGCTTCCTGCAGTGTAGCCTCTGTGTCTTCTAGCCTCCCTTCTGTCTGCATTAGTTGCTTGTGCAGTGCTACCAGCAATGTAGCTATCTCTTGTTCTTGCTTCTGCTGAGCAACCTCATCTGTTTGGGGGTGAATGGTTGCTGGGAGCTTTACCTTCTTTGTCAGGGTTGCAAGGTCTGCATCTCTTATTTTTAACAACGTCTGTATGGCCTTTAGATCCTTGGGGTCATGCCCCAGCTCTATAATTATATCTTTCAAAGACTTGATCCTGTTTTATTTGGCCAGGGAGGATGCTTTCTCCAACTTCAGCTGGGCAACTGTATTGTTTAGGTTGTTTTCCAGCCTTTTTGTCAACATTGCTTTGTCTGCCAATGTTGCATAGACCATTTCATCCGTTTGCTTATGGAGTTCTATTTGGTCAATAGGGTGAATGTCTTTTGAAAGAACCTCCAGGTTGGTTCTTATGTAGTCTACTGTCTGTGGCTGCATCGTAGTGGGCATGAAATGACTCATGGTCATTTTTCCTTCTGAGATGTCATAGGCTGGCATAAGCCTCTGTTGATTTGTAGGGGCCATCTTTAGCAACTGGTTGTATTTTTGGAGCCTGAGTGGCTCATTTCTCCTCTTGATATCAGTAAACTGTTGCTTGATGCTTACTTCTGCTTTCCTTTGATGACTTGAGGAGCTGACCTCTCCTTCAAGATTTCTCTCTTGTTCCTGCTGAAAGGAACTAGTAGATACCTCCATGCTTGGTGGGCCCATTATTACCGATTGCCCCATAGGCATTTCTTCCTTAGAGAGGGGATTTAATCTCTCCCTTTTCTCCCCTTGATTTGTGGACGTAGTAAGGGGAGTCTCCTACTCTCTGTCCCTCTTCTTTCCTTTTTCCACCTTTTGTGGAGTTTGGAGCACTGAGGTCTCCACTGTCTTCTCCTGCTCAGAAGGCATGTTCTCTTGAGCCTGTTGCTCAGTAGGTGCTGGGGCTTCAGCCATTTGTTCTTGCTGCATAGGCTGTCCCTCTTCTTGAGGTTCTTCTTGCTGTTCTTGTTGCTGTTCTTGTTGTTGCTCGACCTCCTTTTCTACCTGTTGCTCCGTTTGTTGCTCTGTTGTAGGAGGTGGTTTTTCCTGCTCCACCTGCTTGCCTTTATCTTTATTTGTTTCCTGTTGAGCAATTTCGGCTACTTGCTGCTGGGCTGTGGAAGATGAGGCAGCTGCTCCAATTTTCCTTTGACAGGAGGAAGAAACCTGCCCACAATGTTCCAAGTCGGCCTCTTTCTCAAGATTGCTTGTTTCTCTTCTTAGCATTTCTTCTTTACTAATTGGCTCTTCTAAGGTGCCTTCTTTCCAGCTTAGGGCATTGGCATACTTCTCGATGTTAGGCAGTTTCACATGAACATAGCCACCCAATTTGTATTTTATTCTCCTAAGGGAAATAAAGTGATTGGGGTCATAAGGCACCCACTTGAAACTGGTTTGAAGTCTGAGGGTCTCTAGAATCCTATCAGCTTACTTTCATCCTTCCTCTTTCTTATTGTACAAAAAGGGGCCCAGCTGATTCCTCACCTTTAGTTGCACCTTCTTGCTTTTGCTTTGGAAATGGACAAATTCTGCATTTCCAAACTACCTAAAGTACTCTAGGGAAAAGAGTCTCATAGGGACATATTTTGGCAGCCTATAGGGATTCAGCACACAGCCATATACTCTGATTACTGTATGGTGTTGGTAGAAGTACCAATCACCAATGTTGTAGGCCTTTGAGAGTTGAAGAATTCTCTGCATTTCATCTGTCAATCTGGGAGGAGGGACACCCAAAAACAAGGTCATAGCTGGATGAATGAACAGATCAATAAATTCATAGTAGGTGTAAGGTGAATAAGGCAGAAGATGGCAAACTGAAGACCAAAACACAACCGACCTTGGGCTTCCCTGGGCATCTAGCTTTTTGAGAGGGATAGGGAAGGCATCGAGTTGATAGAACAAGAATAAATGGTATATGTACCTAGTGTATTTAAACACTTTTTCCCTCTCCAGATTCATTAATTGCTCATGAATCTTATTGGCAATAAAAGTGGCAAAGTCATAATGTACAGTAGGAGGCATCCCTGGGGAGAAAATGGACATCATTGCCATAATGGTTTCATCCACATCCTCATATGTCCCATAACCTAGGATGTAACTGATCAAATCTACCATCATTTTTCCCAGCTCATTAAGATATGGATATGCTATGGGAAGGGTAGCGGTCATAGATTGATATTGAGTCTGAATAAACAATTGATTAACCCTAGCAATCTGGTCACTAGACAACTTCCCCCCTTTCGTTATCAAATCATGGATGGAGAGAGGAGTTAGGGGTTTTGCGGTGTGAAAGTGGAGCATTTCATTGATGGCCTCAGGGGTGATATGGAACAATATTGAGCCTGAGGGGCTAAGGACGGCTCTTTGATAGGGGTCATAGCTCGACACGCATTGTTTTATCAAGTCTGGGAGGACATTGACTTGAGGGAGGTTGTAAATGGGTATGTGGGAATCCCAAATTCCTAAGGTGTCAGCCCCACTGAAATGTTGGGCCTTTAATTCAATTATCAGGTGAATATTGAACTTTGTTGTCATGGGGATGGAGTCTAACATCTGGTAATATTTATCGCCTAGGGCATTCCATTCTAGCTCTCCGTGTGGGGCATTGAGTGGTTGAACATTCAGGACTATTGGCATCTCCATGGCTAAGCAGTAGTTATGACTTGGTGGTGAACTGGTTTTGATGGGCAGGAGACCACAGAGGGCTAATTTTACAGAAGTCAAGCCAATTGTAAGGGTAAATGAGGCAACTGTGGTGACAATGGTGCAGAATGCACAACAAGAGTTAATTGAGGGATTGCAGGAGCTGGCAACTCTGATTTCTTTGTGAATTATGTCTTTTTAGGTTTACAGTCCACGAATGCGCGGACAGAGTGGGAATTTGGGGAAGGGTGACTGTATATGAATTCAACAGGTGAAATTCAACCCTGCACCTATGAGGAATACTCGTTTTTCCAGGGATTTGCTGGTGAAAACAGGTTGTTTTACTCTTGTAAATTTAGTTCCGGAGAAATATGGACATAACTTAGCTCTGAAGGGATGCTCTAGGTAAATACCTGGTGATTTTCCGGCAATGGTGACAAATACAGGTGGGTTGTAGGCGGCAGCATTCTTCAGGTCGATTTCTGCAGGTTGGCGGCAGATGGACGTAATTTTCATGCAGAGGAGAGCAATAGTTCTTTCAGCGAAAAATGAGAAAAAACGCGAAAATCGGCTAAAATATGGACTTTTGGGTCATTGGCACACTTTTTGGATGACGTCAGCATCACGTCATCAGGTGGGGTCAGGGTCGGGTGACGTCAGTATGACGTCACTGGGTGACGTGGCAGTCTGTGAGTGGTCCACGGGGATTGCATAGGTGGCGGACACGTAGGAGCTCTGGCGGTCGGGGGTGCTGACAGGGTGCCAAGTGGAAGTGACGAGGGCAGGCGTGGCGCTAGCGTGGGCAAGCGGTCTTGCAGAGCGGTAAGCGGGTTTTCTCAGACTGCCTTCCATACGGTTGCGGTATTGTCAGAGGGCGCTCTGAGAGAATATAAGGGTGACGCGTGGCAGAGGCCTGACGTCACCCTCTGACAGTTTCTCGGAAGGTAACTTTCGGTCGCGGATGCCCATCTGATATGATGTGGGTCGTCGGATGGGAAGGCCCAGATCCGACGGTCGACGGATCGATAAGATGCGCGGACAGTACAGGCTGCGGGGAAGGATAAAATATTATTTTCTCTGAAATTCGCGCCTGGCGGAACTTTGGAAAAAGTGGGTTTTTTGGGTTTTTTCAGTGTTACGAGTTAAATGGGTTTTTCCAAAGGTTTATTTCCAAAGCAGGTTTAAGGTTATTAATCCGAGCAAATCTCGGATTAATCCCAGTGATTAATTCTTTGGTGCTCTTTGGGTTGCGCTTAGATGTTTTAGTGCTCGAATACCTTCAAAGTCACACATAGAGCTATAATGCTCAGGGAAGGGGATACATAGATTTTTGGGTTTTTTCCAAGTTTTACATAGTAATAGGGGGAATAGGGGGTATAGGGAGTTACATAATGATACGTTAGTAGTTAATATGGATGAAAAGGGGGTGGATGAGGGAGGTAGAATACTAAGTTCTTTATATGAAATTAACTTAGTTTTGGGGAAGTAGATCAAAATGAAAATAATTTTGCACAAGAAATGTGGCTATTAAAGAAACTAGAACCAACAAAATACTTTGATTTTCTTTGTGTACATGGGTGGCATAGGGATGTAAGTTATGAATGTGATAGGGGGTGACTTGGAAGTTAGACATGCTCCATTAGGCTTCTGCAAGACTGTTGGAAATAGGCCATTTGTACTGGCACCATGTTTTTACCTTTGCTTTAGGCCACTGCAAGGCCATGAACCAAACTTTCTGCAACCCCCTCTACCTACCCACTCTATTGCCTAGCATTTTTTGTTACTCCAAGGAGGGTGCACTTAGATTTGCAAACCATTTTGTGCCTTTTCTTTTCCATTGGCTTTCTTTTGATTTTCTATCTAAAGCTACCCTTATTGCTTCCAAGGTCCCAGATTAAATAGTTGGGAACCTTATTTCACTACCTATCTACTTTACCTGCCAAGATTGAGTTGTTTGGACAGGTTTCTTTCTCTAATCTATAACAAAAATTGAAACATGGCATGACCCAGCTTAGGCTGTTGGATCACCCATCCAGAAGTAGGGCAGCGTCAATCAAAACAAGTATACTTCCTCCACAAGAATATGAGATCTTTGCCTCACCAAAGTAGATCATATTGGCACTTCCCTTGCCAATCATCAAAGATGAAACCTATTGGTATAGGTATCTAACAGTGGCTCCACTTGGGGATGGTTTTTCCTTTGAAAGACCAAGAACAGCAGGTCAGAATTCCTTGGCCGTTGACTGCTCCTACCAAACCTTGAAAACTTTCTCTTTGTGCTTCAAAACTAGAGGCTGTCACCTCTTTGGCACTTCTGGAATATAAAGCCTTTGTCTTCTTATTTACAGTAATCTTTTGAACTGAGCTATTTGTATGCTGAAAGAAAATATATACAACTGATTATGTACAGGAGAAAGAGACCCTGCTATATGTATGGAAAATAGTTAAAATAATGCTTGAACATCCTCCCATTGACAGGACCTTCATTTAAGTCAGTCTCATCCATATTTTTTAGGAAATAGGTGTTGTTTCCTTGGACTGCTTGGATAATCAAGGGTCCTCTCCAAAGAGAATCAAATTTCCCATGTTTTCCTTTATCTTCCCTTCTTGAATCCCACTTGAGGACTTTGTCACCTATGCTGAAATCCTCAGCCTTAGTTCTTCTATCAAAAACCTTTTTTACCTTTTCTTGGAGAATTTGTACTTTGTTATAAACTTGGTCTCTGGTTTGCTGAAAGCACATTATTTGATTGACCCTTCTTTGTATGTCATTGGGCTCAGCTTGACTTTCTTGAAGAAGTTTCATAACAGGAATCCCTAGTGATGAAGGAAATTTGGCTTCTAATCCATAGAATAACTCATATGGGCTTACACCAATGGATCTCTTGTTTGTTATTCTATCTGCCCATAAGGCATTCACAAGTTTCTTATGCCAATTTTTCTTATTTTCTTCCAACACCTTCTTGATGATGTTTATCAGGCTTTTATTTGTTGATTCAGCTAGGCCATTTCCTTGAGGATACTATGCGGTGGAATGACCCAAAGTAATATGAAATTTGTGGCAGAAATTCACCATTTTCTTGGATCTGAAAGCAGCAGCGTTGTCTATTATTATCTTGTTGGGACAGCCAAATCTAGACAATATGTTGTTCTCCAAAAATTGAATGATTACTGAATCATTTGCCTGTCTACATGGAATGGCCTCAATCCATTTGGTGAAGTAGTATGTGGCTGTGAGGATCTATCTATGCTGGCCTGAGGATGAGGGATGAATTTCCCCAATGAAATCCAAACCCCATTGCTGAAAAGGTCTTTCTGTTGCAATAGGCCTCAAAGGGAGTGGTAGTAGTTTTCTCCTTCCCTCAAATATTTGACACTTATGGCATGAGGTGGTGAAATTTTTTACATCAGGGAACAAAGTGGGCCAATAGTAACCAGCCCTCAGTATTTTATCCATAGTGGACTTCCAATACAAATGTCCACCACAATCACCTGCATGAAATTCTTTTATGACATTGTTAGCCTCATCTTCAATTAAGCAGTTTAACAATATACCCTCATGGTTTTTCCACAACAAATTTCCCTCTATTACACAAAATCTTGAGGCTTTCATTTTTAAGAACCTACATTTGGTCCTGGACAATCCTGGGGGAGCACACAGGTTTTGCAATATATAACAGATATCAGAGTACCACAGAGATTGTTCAAAGGCTACATTGATCTTTGGAGTCGCCAGCTCCGGTTCACTGTCCAGTTGGTTGATGTCCAAGGCTTGGAAATTTGTTTCAGACATTAATTTAGCCAAACCATGCCCTTTTATCAATTTTGTAGGTTTTATTTCAATGTCAAATTCTAAGATGTTGGCAATCCATTTTCCTCTTCTGCCATCCAAGTTCTCTTGAGTGAGTATGTCTTTGACAATGGGACTTGGTACATAAGCTATAACATAGGAATATAGGATATAGATTCTAAAGTCTTTGATGGCTTTGACCAAGGCATATGCTTGCTTTTCCATGATCTGATATTTTAGGGGCGCATCTCTGATAACTCTACTAAAGAATGCAATAGGTCTCTCATTTCCTTGGTCATATTTCTGTAATAGGACAACAGCAATAGTATGCTGGGAGGCAAAAGAGAAGATGATAAACTCTTTGTCGAATTGAGGATTTGTCAAGAATGGAGTTTGGGTAAGGGCCAACTTTATTCCCTCAAAAGCTTGATTTTCTTCTACTGTCCATTTTACCTTTGAATCCTTTTTCAGCATGTTATTTAGTAATCTGCTTAGTTCTGCCAAATTTGGGATGAATCTCCTGAGGAAGTTGATCTTTCCCAGGAATGCTTGTAATTCTTTAATGTTTCTTGGGTGAGGCATTTGTAAGATGGCCTGTATTCTGTCTGGGTCAATCCTAATCCCATCCTTCGAAATAATATGACCTAATAACATACCTTCTTCCAAACCAAACAGGGATTTCTTGGGATTTAAGGAGATTCCATATTTCTTGCAAGTTGTGAATATTTGCCTTAGATGTTTCAAATGTTCTTGGTCAGACTTTGAGAAAGGTGTAAGGTCATCTAAGTAGATGATAAGGAAGTCATGACTTTCTTTGGCAAAGGAAATATCCATTGCATTTTGAAAGGTTTCTCCTGCATTTTTCAACCCAAAAGGCATTTTGACATATTTGAAGGTTCCCCATGGGGTTGTAAATGTTGTTTTGTCCTGATCATCAGGGTAGACTAGGATCTGGTTGAAACCTGAGAATCCATCAAGTAGAGAGATTCTTGAGGCCCCCACTACTCTTTGCAAGATGTGATCCATCTTGGGTAAGGGGTAATTATCTTTTAGGGATACTTGATTCAAGTTCCTTAGATCAACACAAAGCCTGATTTCACCAGTTTTCTTTCTTGTAGGGACCAAATTTGAAATCCATTCTGAGAATCTGATTGATGCTATTATGCCAGCTTTAGACATTTTTTGTACCTCTTTCTCAATTGATGGGAGAAGCATAGGGTTGATTCTCCTCAATTTTTGTTTAAAAGGTTTCTAATTTGGCTTAAGAGGGATTGTATGTTGAATGATGGAGGTATCATAGGACTTTAAATCCTCATAACTCCATGCAAAGACATCTTGGAATTCTTTAAA
>APFE030359791.1:249538-268471 GCA_000404065.3 Pinus taeda
GCAGATAATTTAATTATCTTGGGCTTTTCAACAGTTCCAATGTTGCACTCTTCAATGGCAGCATTAAGGGGTTGCAATTTTGGTTTTCTAGGGACATCATTTGAGTCAAAAATGTCCTCCAATGGAGTTAGGCCTGTTGGAAGAAAATTGTCTTTCCATTGTATAACTTCAGCTTCAGTATCAGCTATTTCCTCATAATGAACTTGTTCAAGTTCTTGTATCTTCTCCTAGTCCAAGTTTGTTGGACAGAGCATTTGATTGGCTGTTTCGAGCGAGATATTTGTGTGGTGTTGTTCAGCTAGTGTTTGTGGCTCACTTGCAGCCTCTGTATCAATGTTCAATCCTAAAAACTCTTGCTGCAGAGTTAATAAATTGTTTATTTGTGTATCATCCTCAAATACCTGCCAATCCTTGACATTGTTTGGGACAGAAGGTCTGTGTTTTATCTCAGCTGTAAAGCAATGCTGGGGTTCAAAAGGTAGTTTGCAAGTGCTTGCAAATGTAGCCAAACTATGAGCATGAAGGTTATGGGTTCTAGGAATTTTGGTTATTTGGAATTCAGTGAAGGAATTTAGTATTTCAGCAACAGCATACCTATAAGATCTCAGTCTTTTGTCATTAGTGACAAATTTTCCTTTTACTTGTTGGATGATTAGGTCTGAGTCTCCTAGGATTGACACTTTTATGGCCTGTAAGGATTTTACTATTTTAAGGCCTAGTAAGAGAGCTTCATATTCTGCCATATTGTTGGTGCACCTGAAGTTTAACCTATAGGCTCGGCCCTCTGCATGATTGTTTTGTTTGTTATGTATCCAAACCCCTGCCCCTGCCCCTAATTTGTTGACTGATCCATCGAATTCAAGGAACCAGAGGACTTCTTGATTTAGGGAAGGATTGTCAACTGTTGTGGGACTTGGCATCAACAATTTGAGATCTTGGCTTTCATTTGGTTTGTCTTCTTGCACATTTTTATCTGTTGACTTATCAACCAATATTTCTAGATTAGGAGTTTCTTCATTTATAATCTGATCTTGTTTGAGTGTCTGGGTTTCTTCATCATTTGAGGGACCTGCATTGTCATTGAAGAGAATATAGGAGTCTATGTCAGAATGAACAGCATATATGCGGAAGTTTTGAGGCTTATCCTCACTGCTAACCATGTATTTCATAAGTGACTCTCTATATAGCCTCTTGGGTTGACCAAAGACTGAGATGGTGGCATATGACATGTCTAATTATAGGGAACCTTGGACTTTAGCCCCCCATGATCTTGATAACAACATTCCATATTTGGGTGGGATATCAGCAACTACGACATCCATTAAAATTGTTTTATTTGGGTATTGGACCAATGACACACAAAGATCTTTTATTAAGCCTAAACATTTGACTTGGCTGGAGTCAAATGAAAATAGGTCCTTATAAGGTCTTGTAATGTCTAGGTTGAGCCTCTCCATCACTGACTTAGGCATAAGGTTTTAAGAGGCGCCTGAATCAAACATTGCATTATGTAGTATTTTATCATGAACATGCAAACTGACATAGAAAGGTAAGATCCCTGTAACTGCTGCCTTTCCATCAACCTCTGGACCAAAAAGCAATTCTTGGGTATCATCTAACACATTGACATTATCTTTATTACGAGTTAGTTGAAGAGAGTTCTTGATTTGTTGTTTGTAGATGTCATGCTTGGCTAATTATGAAAGAGGAATAGCTATCTTCAATTTGCCAATTTCAGCTTCTAGGTCAAATGGTCTTTCAGTTTGGATCTTGGTATTGTGGGTGACAGTCTTTTCCTTGTTTATTGAGTTTTCCTCTTGGTTTTTGTCTTGATCATGAGACTTATCCTTTTTACTCATCTCTTGAGGAGTAGTATTTGGATTAGACGGCAAAGGTGGTGCAGCCATTGGCTTTTGTTTTGAGGGGAATAGTTCTGTTATTTCTTCAACAGTTATTTCATTTGTAACTGAATCAGTTTTGTCTTGTGGTTCTATAACTATGGCTTTTTTACGCTGCAGGCTATCTTTTGCTTTTTCAGGTTGTGTTACATTTATAGTTCTACTTCTTAGCTTGTATTGCTTGTGAACTTCATAAACGGCTGTGTCATAACCTTGTTTAAAGTCAAATGACTCACCAGACTTAGTTTGGAACTGCTTAATGTCATCCTCCTTGTGATCTTCATGACTCAAGAAAACTTGCTGCTCATCATTTAGGCCCATTAGGTTAATGTGGGTGTCATCTACTTGCTCATTTGAAGTGGATGATTCAGTATAGTTTTCCTGGAAGGGTGGTCTTATCTCTAGATCAGAATTCGCCTTGCCAATGTTTGGGTTTTGATTTCTCCTAAAATTTGGGTTCCTGGCAGGGTTATTTTGTGGTGCTTCCCATGATGACTTTCTCTCCACAGATTCCACTCTGTCACCCAACCTTTTCATGCTAGTGAGTATTGCATCCAGTTTCTGATCAAAGGCTAAGGGTTCGTCTTTGAAGGTGACTCTCTTTTCCAATCTTGCCCTATTCCTCTTGGCAATATGGTTAGCCTCCACTGTGACAGCAACTTTTTGTGCATCCTCAAGGGTTTCAAGGGCTCTTTCCTTCAACTGATATGCCATGTCAAGGTCAAAACCATCAGGGAATTTGTATAATGCTAAATCAGGGGGAGGTCTCAGATTCTGCGGTATTGCGTTGTATACATTGTTGAATCTTGCACAATACTCCAAAACGGTCTCCTGAGGGCCTCGTTTGATTGTATCATATTCACCCAGTATGTGCAAGGGATCTTTCTTCTTTTCCCATCTATTAGTAAAGGCATGGTAAAGCTCATCAAGAGTTGTTATGGTATTTGCAGTGAGTGACCTAAACTAGGTTCTTACATCCCCTGTCAGGCTCTGAACAAAAATTCTCATTCTTACACTGTCATCATCAATTTCATAGTTCTCAAAATGATCTTGCATCCTTCTGGCATGCTGAATGCCTGTGAAAGGGCCAGTGGAGTCAAAGTATGAGATTTTGGATTGGTAGTCATGAGGTAGGGCTGCAGCATTAGCAGGTAACTTCAGGGGTGCATATCTATTGGCCATATTTGCAGGGTTTATAGGGTTGATAGGGATAACCGGGACAACAGGAACTATTGGGACAATAGGGGTAATGGGTATGGAAGAGACTACAGTGTTGGTCAAGGGAATATGTGAAGTGGATGAAGGTGTGAAAGGAGGGCTTTGAGATGTAGATGGTGAACTAGGGGAACCAAGGGTAGACTGGAATAGAACCTTGATTGGAGTGAGAACGGGGTTAAGGTAGACTATCTCAGGGCTCAAGTCAGAAGGATTTTCCTGTTTTTGCTGCTTCCTAATGTTTTTAGGGATTGTGTTTGGATTTTCAAAAACAGTTGGTGGGTTAGGGTCAGGATTAGACCTCGTATACCGTTGATTATTCTTGGGAGCCAGCTTCTGGATTGTTTTTTGATTATTTTTAGAATTTTCTTGTATCTGCAAGGGCTAGAAAAGATTTCGGAATGGCGGTGCATGTCTTAAATCTAGTATGAAGATAGAATGAAGCAGCTTTTATGTAAACTTGTTAATGTAAAATAGTAACAGTTTTGAAGGCTTCCTGGCCAACATTCAGGCTTCACCTGTAACTTTAGGAAATATACAGTAATTAGAAAATCCTGAGGTTCTCCCCAGTGGAGTCGCCATTTATGTTAACACCCAGGTTGTTTCCTATGACTCCCAAGGGAATACGGCCGGGGTAACCACTAACCAACCTTTGGATTATAGATCCTAGCCTATCTATAATCAGAGAGGGCTCTCTCTTTAAGTTTCAGCTATGCGTTGTGAAGATTGTAGGCTAGTTAAAAGTTTCAATTTCCTGTTTAAGACTTTGGTTGGTGAACTTTTGTTGTAAGAAGGGCATGAAGAGTGCAGAAGATGCTAATTCATTGGGCATATGGAGTCAGGAATGTGAGATAGTTCTGGTGCTTGTGATGGAGAAATTTTTGCTGCAAGGCTAGATGGCTATTGTTAATATAATTTTCCGATTTAGTGAGTGAAACACTGGTAAGTGGAGTTACAGACAGTGTGATGCAAATTTGAACAACAATCTCTACTTAGTAGCATAAATGAATTACTAAATAGTGACTGTGAGATATTCAGGGCTTATTGGAGCAGTTAAGAATTCCAATTTAAACATCTGAAGTTATAGAAAAACACTTATAGTGAAGATAGATTGAGATCAGGGTGTCTCCATGGACAAATCCTGAGCTATTCTTTTTCTTTATTTCCTAGATTTAGAACAATATGTGAGAGTTATGAGTTAAAACAAATAACAGAAACATTAACAGAGATAGAGAAACACTTATTATATAAAGCCATAGCACTAGAATCCTGTAGCATTCAATGGTTCCAATCACAACATTCACCAGTAAGACTTAGTTCCTGTAATCTCCAAGCTTTATTTATAACATCCTTCTGAAAATTACAGCCGAGTTCTCATTTCTTCATAAGAGAACAACAAAAACCAACAACCCCTTGAAAGTTTGTGCGAGGGGGAATATATACAATAGTTTTTACAAAATATCTGAATGCTGAGTCATTTGATAAATTAAATATGCTCACCAACTTTACAAAATATCAGATAAGAAAGTTATTGCTACTCTAAATGTAAGATAAATGGTATTTAATGATATCAGGCCTCTTCTTGACCTTTGGAGGAGACTAAGTCGGTTGAGCGTTCTGCTTTACTGCTGAATGATGTGAATGATGTCTCTTTATACTCTGTCATGCTGTAGCTTTTCTTGGCCCTACTACCTGAAGCTGTCATTGTTGCTTTTGGTGGCCGAATCTTCCTGCTAAGTTGGCTCATTCCACCTTTTGGTCATAGTAGATGCATCACACTTTCTGAATGTGATGACTTATATATTTTGATGACAAAACTTAGATGAAACCCCATGCTTATAATAATAATTGTATCATTGAGGTCCACCATTCCTGTGTAGGCAATTGATGCCTCAAAATTGCATCCAAGGTCTCATCTGCCTCTGTGTATTTGTAGAAGTTCGGAGGCACTTCAAATAGATGGCTGATCTCATTCATAATAAGAAAAAAATTCTCTACTCTATCATAGAGACTTTGCCCAGATGCTGGCCCTGTTACCCGTGAGCTGCTTGCTCCTTGACTGATCTGATTGGT
The DNA here is from genome assembly GCA_000404065.3 of Pinus taeda. Lineage (NCBI taxonomy): Eukaryota > Viridiplantae > Streptophyta > Pinopsida > Pinales > Pinaceae > Pinus > Pinus taeda. The sequence goes on from APFE030359791.1 coordinate 254,725, forward strand.
GGCAAATGTGTTCACCCTTTTTGCATAAACCTCATGTGATAGAAGTTTTCCTGCACTGTTGAGCAAGCTAGGAAGACCTCTGCTCTGTAATGCTGCAAATTTGTCCATGAACCAATTGATCTCTGTTTGCATGTCCTGGCTTCTTCTATCCAATGTTTGCACCAAGCTTTTCAGTGTGAGGACCCTCTCTATTAACTGGATAGTTTCTGTCCTGTTGGAGATCCCAATTGCTACCAGCTGAGGACCTGTCTGGTTATTAAGCACATTAATCATTCTGCTGGCTATCTCAGGCATACTGCCTAGAGATGCCATTGCTCTATGCACATCCCTTTGTGCTTTGCCTATGAGCTCCATTTGCTCATGAATAGTTTCAATGTATGGCCACTGATCCATTATTGATTGGACAATGTGGTTCCACAAATCTGTGCTGATCTCGGCCACCACTTTGTCAAGGGTGAGCTCTTTCTCCGGCTCCTTTATCCTTTCTTTGAGAGTTTTTATTTCTCTCCCTTTCTCAACCACATTCTGCTTTGATTTGTCATACTTCTCATTTAGCTTGGCCAAATTCTCCTTGGCTCCATTCAGTTCTGTCATCTGGGCTTCGAGGGCCTGAACATCGCTCATCAATTTCTGCATGTCTAGGCTCGGAGCCTGCTCTGTAGATGGTGCTGGTGCTGCTGTTGATGTTGATGGTGCTGGTGCTGCTGCTTCTGTGGGAGGAGGAGTGGTCTTTGGAGGCTCCTCAAGGTTTATAACCTTTGTAGGGGGCTGAGAAGTTTGGCCTCCCTCTTTCTACTGCAGGGTTGCCTGCAGTGCAGCCTCTGTGTCTTCCAGCCTCCCTTCTGTCTGCACTAGTTGCTTGTGTAGTGCTACCAGCAATGTAGCTACCTCCTGGTCTTGCCTCTGCTGAGCAACCTCATCTGTTTGGGGGTGAATGGTTGTTGGGAGCTTCACCTTCTTTCTTAGGGCTGCAAGGTCTGCATCCCTTATCTTTAGTAGCGATTGTATGGCTTTTGGGTCCTTGGGGTCATGCCCAAGGTCTATGATTATATCTTCCAAATACTTGATCCTATTGTCTTTGGCCAGGGAAGATGCCTTCTCCAACTCAAGTTGGCCAGCTGTATTATTTAGGCCGTTTTCCAACCTATTAGCCAACATTGTTTTGTCTGCCAATGTTGCATAGACCATCTCACCCATTTGCTTGTGAAGCTCTATTTGGTCCATAGGGTGGATGTCTTTTGCAAGAACCTCAAGGTTGGTTCTTATATAGTCTGCAGCTGACTGTGGCTGCAGCATTGTGGGCATGAAATGACTCATGGTCATTTTACCTTCTGTGATGTCATAGGCTGACATAAGCCTTTGTTGATTGGTGGGGGCCATCTTCAGCAACTGGTTGTATATTTGGAGCCTGAGTGGATCATTTCTCCTCTTGATATCAATAAACTGTTGCTTGATGCCTACCTCTGATCTCCTTTGATGATTTGAGGAGCTGATCTCTCCTCCAATAGTTCTTTCTTGTTCCTACTGAAAGGAATTGGCAGATGCCTCCATACTTGGTGGGCCCATTCCCAAGGATTGCCCCATAGGCATTTCTTCTTCAGAGAGGGGATTTAACCTCTGCTTTTTCTCCCCTTGATTTGTTGACGTGGTGAGGGGAGTCTCCTGTTCTCTGTCCCTCTTCTTTCCCTTTTCCTCCTTTTGTGGAGTTTGAAGCACTGAGGCCTCCACTGCCTTTTCTTGCTCAGAAGGCATTTTCTCTTGAGCCTGTTACTCAGTGGGTGTTGGGGCTTCGGCCATTTGCTCTTGCTGCATAGGCTGTCCCTCTTCTTGATGTTTTTCCTGCTGTTCAAGCTCCTTTTCCACTTGCTGTCCTATTTGCTGCTCTGTCCTAGGAGGTGGTTGTTCCTGCTCCACCTGCTTGCCTTTGTCTTTGTTTGATTCCTGTTGGGCGATTTCGGCTGCTTGCTGCTGGGTTATGGAAGATGAGGTAGCTGCTCCAATTTGCCTTTGACAGGAGGAAGAAACCTACCCACAAGTTTCCAAGTCAACCTCTTTTTCAAGATTGCTTGCTTCTCTTCGTAGCATTTCTTCTTTACCAATTGGCTCTTCTAAGGTGCCTTCTTTCCAGCTTAGGGCATTGGCATACTGCTCAATATGAGGCAGTTTCACATGAGCATATCCACCCAATTTGTATTTTATCCTCCTAAGGGAAATGAAGTGATTGGGATCATAAGGCACCCATTTGAAACTGGTTTGAAGTCTGAGGGTCTCTAGGATCCTATCAGCTTCCTTCCATCCTTCCTCCTTATTGTACAAAAAGGGGCCCAACTTATTTCTCACCTTTAGTTGCACCTTCTTGTTTTTACTTTGGAAATGGACATAGTCTGCATTTCCAAACTGCCTGAAGTACTCTAGGGAAAAGAGTCTCATTGGGACATATCTTGGCAGCCTATAGGGATTCAATTCACAGCCATATACTCTGATTACTATATGGTGTTGATAAAAATACCAATCACCAATGCTGTAGGCCTTTGAGAATTGAAGGATTGTTTGCATTTTCTCTGTCAATATGGGAGGAGGGACACCCAATAATAAGGTCATCGCTGGATGGATGAAAAGGTCAATGAATTCACAGTAGGTGTAAGGTGAATAAGCTAGAATATGGCAGACTAAAGACCAAAACACAACTGACCTTGGTCTTCCCTGGGCATCTAGCTTTTTGAGAGGGACAGGGAAGGAATCAGACTGATAGAACAAGAATAAATGATATACGTACTTGGTGTATTTAAACACATTTTCCCTTTCTAGATTCATTAGTTCCTCATGAATCCTGTTGGCAATAAAAGTGGAAAAATCATAATGTACAATAGGAGGCATTCCTGGGGAGAAAATGGACAACATGGCCATAATGGTTTCATCCAGATCCTCATATGACCCATAACCCAGGATGTAACTGATCAACTCCACCAGCATTTTGCCCAGCTCATTGAGATACTGATATGCTATGGGAAGGGCAGTACTCATAGATTGATATTGAGACTGAATAAACAATTGATTAATCCTGGCAATCTGATCACTGGACAATTTCCCCCCTTTCGTTATCAAATCATGGATGGAGAGAGGAGTTAGGGGTTTTGTGGTGTGAAAGTGGAGCATTTCATTGATGGCTTCAGGGGTGACATGGAACAATACTAAGCCTGAGGGGCTGAGGACGGCTCTCTGACAGGGGTCATAGCTCGACCTGCATTAGTTTATCAAGTTTGGGAGGACATTGACTTGAGGAAGGTTGTAAATGGGTATGTGGGAGTCCCAAATTCCTAAGGTATCAACCCCACTGAGATATTGGGCCTTTAACTCATTCATCAGGTGAATATTGAATTTGGCTGTCATGGCCATGCAGTCTAACATCTGGTAATCTCTGTCACCCAAGGCCTTCCACTCTAGCTCTCTGTGTGGGGCATTTAGAGGTTGAACATTGAGAGCTACTGGCGTTTCCATGGCTAGTAGTATTTGTGAGTTTGTAGTGGAACTGGTTTTAGTGGGCAGGAGAGCACAGAGGGCTAATTTTACAAAAGTAAAGCCAATTGTAAAGGAAAATGAGGCAACTGTGGTGACAAATGGTGTAGAATGCTCAAAGGGAGTTAATGGAGGGACTGTAGGGACTGGCCACTTTGTTTTCCCGGTGAATTATGCCTTTCAGGTTTTCAGTCCACGAATGCGCGGACAGAGTAGGAATTTAGGAAATGCTGACTGTATATGGGTGTAGCAGGTGAATTTCAACCCTGCAACTGTGAAGGAGTGCTGGTTTACCGGGAATTTACTGGTAAATTGGTTGTAATTACTGTTGCTTAATTGAGTGCGAGTTATGGACAGAAGCAAGCCTTGAGGGGATTCTTTGGGAAAATACCTGGTGAATTGCCGGCAATGGTCGCAAATGCAGGCAGGTGGGAGGCAGCAGCGTCCTTCGAGTTGATTTTTGCATGTTGGCGACAGGTGGTCGTAAATTACATGCAGAGGAGAGAAATAGTTCAGTTTGCAAAAGTGAGAAAAAACGCGAAAATTGGCTAAAATATGGACTTTTTGGGTATTGGCACGCTTTTTGGATGACGTCATCAGGTGGGGTCAGGGACGGGTGACATCATCATGACGTCATCAGGCGATGTGGCAGTCTGTGAGTGGTCCATGGGGATTGCGCAGATGGCGGACACGTAGGAGCGCTGGCGGTCAGGGGTGCTGACAGGGCGCTGAGTGGAAGTGACGTGGGCGGGCATGGCGCTGGCGTGGGAAGGCGGTTTTGCAGAGTGGTAAGTGGGTTTTCTCAGACCGCCTTCTATACGGTCGCGGTATTGTCAGAAGGCGCTCCGAGAGAATCTGGGGGTGACGCGTGGCGGAGGCCTGACGTCACCCTCTGACAGTTTCTTGGAAGGTATCTTTCGCATAAGGAGGCTCGTTCGATATCATATGGGCCGTCAGATGGGAAAGCGCAGATTCATCGGTCGACGGGTCGATAACATGCGCGGGCAATACGAAGTACAGGGAGGAATAAAATATCATTATTTCTTTAACTGCAGGCCCGGCGGAAACTTTATAAAAGTGGGTTTTTTGTGGTTTTTTCAAGGTTTATTCGCAAAATGGGTTTTAGGTTATTAATCCGAGCAAATCTCGGATTAATCCCAGGATTAATTCTTTGTCACTCTTTGGGTTGCACTTAAATGTTTTAGCACTCGAAGACCTTCAAAGTCATTCATAGAGCTATAATGCTCGGGGAAGGGGATACATATATTTTTTGGGTTTTTGCCAAGTTTTACATAGTAATAGGGGGAATAGGGGGTATAGGGAGTTGCATAGTGATAGGTTAGTAGTTAATGTGGATGAAAAGGGGGTGGATGAGGGAGGTAGAATACTAAGTTCTTTATATGAAATCAACTTAGTTTTGGGGAAGTAGATCAAAATGAAAAGAATATTTGCACAAGAAATGTGGCTATTAAAGAAACTAGAACCAACAAAAGACTTTGATTTTCTTTGTGTACATGGGTGGCATAGGGATGTTAGTTATGAATGTGATAGGGGGTGATTTGGAAGTTAGACATGCTCCATTAAGCTTCTGCAAGACTGCTGTAAATAGGCCATTTGTACTGGCACCATGTTTTTACCTTTGCTTTAGGCCAGTGCAATGCCATGAACCAAATTTTCTGCAACCCCCTCTACTTACCCACTCTATTGCCTAGCATTTTTTGTTACTTCAAGGAGGGTGCACTTAGATTTGCAAACCCTTTTGTGCCTTTTCTTTTCCTTTGGCTTTTTCATTTGATTCTCTATCTAAAGCTACCCTTATTGCTTCCAAGGCCCCTGATTAAGCAATTGGGAACCTTTTTCCTCTACCTATCTACTTTACCTGCCAAGATTGAGCTGTTTGGACAGGTTTTTTTCTCTAATCTATAACAAAAATTGGAACATGGAATGACCCAGCTTAGGCTATTGAATCACCCATTCTGAGGTATGACAGCATCAACCAAATGTAGGTATATTTTCACTAAAAAAATATGAGATCTTTGTATCATCAAAGTAGATCATATTGGCACTTCCCCAGTCAATCATGAAAAATGAAACCTATTGGTATAGGTAGCTAACACATCATACTGTATTGAAGGCCTAGAAGAATATATCATACATCATACTTTTATTGATCCTATAGCTGATTACATGGAAATTTTTGTTAGTTCGAGAGCTAAGCCATGTATTTTTTATAAGGACCAAATATATTAGCAGTTTCCATTACATGTGATAGCTTTCATTGTGTTGACACATGATCAAATTATACTTTTGAGTTTACTAAAAAGCAATCAAGTAGTCTATTTCTTTCTACAACTACTTGATTGGCTTCATTGGCACTATTATATTAGCTTATTCAGCAATATTTTCAGTGGTATAGGGTAGGTAGCAGTGTGCAAATAAGTTCAGGATTCCGAGCATATTTTTAGTTTTGGTTTTTTTAGCATTACAATTATTAGTTTAGTGTGTTTTATATTTCAATTTGCAGAGTGGATTTGATTTCAGTTTGAGAGTTGGCAGAACATGTTGTAGATTTGGTAACAACCAAATGGAGAAGGAATTGATCTATAAACTCAGATATCTGTGGTTCTTGGCACCTCCAAGGAGACTGCCATCCCCAAGCTGGAGCTAATGTTAGGGTCCTATGGTTATAAGAAATATGATGATTCAAATATTATTTGATGCTCTCATGATGAAGCTTTTGGCTTACTGACTCGCCCTACTTCCTCTCCATTTTACATCATCCTTTACTCAACATCCTGCTTTATCACCCACTTTCCTTGTTAATTCATCTGAATATTACCCCAACGTAAGCCAAATACTTGCTTTCAAATCATTAAGAATAGGTTTGTGTGACAAAAAAGGTTATATATTGCAGAGCTTCTAGTTTTAAAGCCTTGGATTTTATTGAAATTTGTATAAAAAATAAGCTTGAAAGCTTAGCTCCTACTCCATCTCCATGCAACCTGCATTCACAATAGCTAAGCCTTTCACACCAACACCAAGCACAACTAGGTAGCCTTGGGATTACTTTTGTGACTATGCACTTATATAAACCATCATGAAGAATGTTCCCTTGTGAATGTGGGATAGATCCCATATATTTTATATTATATAATATATAATATATATATATATATGGAATCCCACTTTTTACCTCTTACTTCACAAAACCCTATTAATATTAATTTATCCCCATAAGCCTATACTACCTCTTCCCCCTCCAAAGCCAACCAATGGCCTACACCGCACTAAGAATTAAACCCCCTTTATTTTTATATGTCTCGTGATTCGTAAAAATAAATGAATGGTCAAAATTCCAGATTGCCCCCTGAGCTCATCCAACACTTAACATTGCAAATTCACTCGATATGGGTGGTTTTACCCAGGCCCATTTTGCTGCATGGCAGCGACCAGATGGTATCACCTTCTTTCAGAATAAAACCATTGACCAAGTCTTTCACAATGGCTGATAAAGCACTTACCATTGTAGTTCAGCCACCCAAAATTTCCTTGCAATTTTAACCTATCCTAAAGTTTCTCCATTATATATTGTATATCCTAAGGTATGGTGGAGAGGAAAATTATCAAATTTATGTTACGGGAATTAGGGTTAATTAAGTGAAATATGAGAGATATGAGAAAGCGGTAAATTACGTTGCTACACGAAAAACTATACTCGAGAGAAAATAATACAGGGATATAAGGCTAAGTTTGTGAAATGGAATTCAAATGTAACATGTTTTTACATTTATAGGCACGTGTAAAATCATGTTATAGGTGCCAGTAAAATGAATTTACAAAGGAAGGTAAAGAACAAACAAGACATGGTTTTGTAAAACCATCCAGGTATTTTACAAGGGAAAAAGGAATTTATAGGTGCAGTCAAATGAATTTACAGAGGAATGTAAAGAACAAACAAGCCATGGTTTTGTAAAACCATCCAGGTATTTTACAAGGGAAAAATGAATTTATAGGTGAAGGTAAAATGAATTTAGAGACAAAGGTAAAGAACAAACAAGCCATAGTTTTGTAAACAACACATGGCTTTTTGTTAATTAAATTATGGATTTCATTTTAAAATATTTTTGATAGTATTCAAATATATATATTATATATATATTTTCCAAAATATTTTGTGACACTAATGGACATAAATAGAGGAAGCACAGTCACAGGATCAGCTAATAGTGAGGGAAATCTCAGAGTTTTAGTCAGAGGATCAACGAACAATTTTGAGTCAGTTATTAGAAAAAGAGAGATACATCTACATCTGTTAGTTTATTTGATAGCACGACGACAAATTTGGGTCCACATCCTAAATGTTCCCACTTATATAGTAACAACATTTGCACAACACTTCACAAAGTATATAATTTTGCAGCACTTAGAATTTTTTAGTTTAGCTATAGTCTAAAAATGTCATGTCTATTAGAGACAACATTTACGTAAATAGTTTATAAATTTTGTTATAAATACTTCACATTTTGAAGTATTCAAGGGGATGATTTTCTAAACAGTTTGATATTTGTAATTTTTTGGAACCTGAGGGTGATTGTACCAGTTTCAAGCTAGCAGATTTGATTGAGCAATAAAGCATCATATTACAGGATTTCTATGTTGAGCTACTACAGTAAAGTATTTTCCACTGTCCAATTATTTTTTGAAGTTTTCACTATCACATGTTTTCTAAATATTAAATATTTTCCATTTTTATGTTTTCCTCTGATATCTAGATTAGGGAATTCTTAATTGCTCCCTAGTTTCGATTGATTCATCCATAATCTAGTTCATACGATTCTTAATTTCCCTCTGATCCCGATTGATCTCCCTTCCATTTCTTCCATGATCTGGATTGAGGAATTCTTAATTGCTCCTTGGTTCTGATTTCTCATCATTCAACCTAAAGATTTGAAATGGCTTAGTTATTTTCCCTGTAAATTAGAAACTTGATTCTGCTCTATTGTTTGACTTTTGACTCCACAACCCAATGGTAAACAGATCTTTATCTATCCATATGAAGTAGTAATCTCCCCACCCAACCAAAATCAATAAAAACCAATTAGTCCCACATAGCTAGCCTAAAACATTTCCAAAAAATGTTAAATCTAAAAGAGAGAGCCCTCTCTGAAGCTGGCAGGGCTAGATCTCAGCTTCCAAAGTAGGTTTGTAGTTACCTTGGTGATTTCTTTCTTCAGCCTTGAGAAATTTCTAAGTGATAACACAACCCACTAGCTAACTCAGAACAAAATACTTAGAGCAAGTCCAGGAAAGTAGTCTCAATGAAAAGTGTTTCTGAGAACAATCAGGACAAAACCATACCTCCGTAAACCATAAACTAAGTTCCATCCTGTTAGGTTCCTATACCAATAGGTTTCATCTTTCATGATTGACAGTGGAAGGGCTAAATATGCTCATCATTACAGGCTGCAGAGGTTCCATATTTTGCGTAAATACTATGAAAAATTAAAAAATGAAAAGAGGGTATGCCTTAAAAGAATAATCAAAAGGCAAGAAAATCAAATGGTCAAGAGAAAAGTGAAAATGAACCCCAAACTAAAGACCAGGAAAGTGGCCAGTCAAAATGCCACTACTATCTTTTGGGACAGTATCATACTCTACAAATACTGTTGCTAATCATACTTGATGGATGGCCCAATAGTCTAAACTGGACCATGCCATGTTTAAATTGCTTGTTGCAGAATAGAGAATGTTTCCTATCTAAATAGCTCAAGCTTGGCAGATGACTAGCTAGGTAGAGAAATGAAGGAGCCCAACTGCTTAATTTGTGTCCTTGGAAGAAATAAGGGTACATTTAGATAGGAGGGCAGTCAAAAGAAAAAGAGAACAATCAGGGTCTGCTAATTCAAGTGCACCCACTTCAAGTGAAGAAAAAATGTTAGGATTACTAGGATGCGTAAGTAGTGCAAGGTTGCAGAAAGGATGGGCCATCACCAATTGTCTTATCAAGTACAAGACTCATTCCATTCAGGAGATGGGAATCAAAGCAGAGGGTGGAGGAGAAAACATTGGTAGCATGTCTAATTTCCCCCTATTTTCCCCCAAACATCATTTACTAACATCCCCAAGGACCTTGAGATCTGCTTAAAGAGTCCCGTTCAACTTCAGTTCATGAAAAAATACTAGGTCAAACCATGAAGTTTAGTCAAGAAAAGAAGCCACATTTTTTGTGTAAAAATCTTTGCTCTCATTTCATTTATCTTCCATTTCCTAAGTTTTACCTCTTAAAAACTTAGTGTTTACCCCTTCACTCACCTCATAATGTCATATTAACCACTAATGTATTATTTAGCTCCCTAACTACCCCCCTTCCCTAATTCTATTAGGATCTATGAAAAAATTCCCAAAAAAATATGTATAAATACCCTCCCCCTAGCACTATAGCTATATAACCCTTTCTTGGGAAATATTAACCCATCAGGGGTTAATATTAACCCTCGTCAACCCTAAACTATGGTTTTAAATTAAAAACTTTGGCTAAAAACCAAAATTCCATGGTCCGCCCACTCATTAACCCCTTTACCCCTTTTCCGCCATTAAAATTTGTTTATAATGTTTTAAATTAAAAACATTATTAACCCAAAAAACCCAAATCCTAATGTTTATAATCCACCCTCGCTTAATTTATTTAAATGTATTAATATAATGGGCGGGTCCCCCTCTGTTAATGTGTCGTCACATCAGGGTCGTCGCCCACCATCCGATTACCGACCCCACTCATCCAACGGTGGGCGGTCATTTCTCGACAGGAGTTGCCCGACATTTTGCGTCCGGGGTATTGGCGGTATTATCGCCGTACCCCCGCCACGCGTCAGCCTCCTGCATTGTTCAGAGCCCCCCCCCCCCTATACCGCTTACCACCTCAGGGGCCTCCGGGGAAACCACTTACCGCCCATCCCCCGCGCTGACTTCACACCCCCGTCATCGTGACTTCACCTCGCCTTTTCTGCCACTGTGCCTCCACGTCGTCTCTCCACCCGTCCGCCCTGTCACCGTGTCACCGCCACCTGGCCACCCACATCAGTTGCCACGTCACCCTGCTGTACTCGGGCCCATGATGACGTCAGCATGACATCATCACCAAAAAGGTGCCAAAGGGCCAAAAATGCATAAAAAGACGCGAAATGACCGTTATTCGTCATTCTCATTTGTCGTTTCCGGAGCGCCTCTGCATGCAAAAAACATCGTTCAACAGCCAAAATCCAAAATTCACCCGCAAAAGTTGCTGTCGTCATCATCGTCGACCCAAGTACCTGCAACTAGTCCAGCTCGACGCCTCCTACAGCATAAAAACCAGGTATTTTCCGCAGGCGACGTTCTTTACCTGCATTTCTCCTATTGTTCTCCTAAATTCCTGTAAAAAAACTCTGCTAAAGTTCCTCACAAATAAATTTGTCCACAGAAACTTCCTAAAAAGCTGGTAAAATCCCTGCATGACAAAACTCTGCAAGAAACTCGTGCCCTTCTGCTATTTTACCATAAAAACGAATTAGAGAAGCCGAGCCAATGGCTAAAAACAAATACAACTGCTCCCTCATCCCTGTTATAAAAATTCCCTTGAAAAACCAGCTAATTAGCTCAAACACACTCTGGTTTTTCCAACAGAGTGCCCCTCAGTTCATCAAAATCGGTAAAAGTTTCCTTATACTCTCAAGCTGCTCACTGCCAAACACAAGTTAGCAGGCATTCCTCAGCCTTTTCACCAATCCTAAACTCAAGTAAACATCCAGTTGAAATCAGACATGGCCACTCCATCTGCACTGGATTTAGCTCTTGTGAATCCACCAAATAAAGAATTGGAAGCTATGCCACTCGTAGGAAGTGATTTCCTCATTGCAGACTTTGTGGCAGAGAGGAACCACTTACAAACCTTCTGTGAGCTGAGGAACAGTCGCTTGGACAACAGTGACATGTATGGCATCTGGGAGTCCAATCTGCCCACTTACTTCCTGCCATTTGTAAATATTTTCCCTAAAGTCATTCACCTCTGTGTAGAAAACTATGACCAAAAGCTCAGAGCTGTAAAGTCTCCATCTGGGAGCATCCTCTTCTACATAACACCAGACTCCATCAATCAAATGCTGAACTACAAGCAAACCCAGCTGCTATACCCATTTTCCATTAAGTACTTGCTGGATGAGGGCTCCAAGCTCTCTAGCACAGACATTGCTGCAGTGGCCAAAAATTTCATGAAGGCAGACTACCAACCTTCAGGGCCATCTCCTTTTTCATATACCAATTTCAATGAGGTAGGGAAACTGCTGATGGACATGTTAACCTCTGTGCTGGGATTCACCGCAAATGAGCATGTTGATGAAACTGTGATGGTCATGCTATTTGCATACAGCCTTGAGAAGCCCCCTGCTATAAAATACAATTATGCCAAGTATATTGCCAACAAGATACATGACCAACTGTCAAGACTGAAAAGGGAAGCGATATTTAAGTATTCATCATACATCTATCACCTGTTCATGTATTACCAGACAAATTGCTTCCAGTGCCCAATCAAGAAGCTAGAATCACAGGGAGAAAGGAGGTCTGTCATCTTCTAGTCTTCAGTCTTCCACCAAGTCCAGCATTCTCCCTATTCACACTGTGAATTTATTGACCAATTTGTGTATCCAGTCACATGCCTCTTATAGAGGACCCCTCCTATCAGATTGTCCAAAGATATGCAGAAAATCTTACAGTTGTCCAAAAATTACAAGATAGGTGATTGGTATTTATACCAAAATCACACAGTTATCAGAATCTATGGCTGTGAGCTCTGTCCCTACAGGCTCCCAAAGTATGTGACTATGAGGTTGTTTGCCCTGGAATACTATAAGCAACTCATAAAATCTGATCTGACACACTTCCACAGTGCCAAGAAGAAAGCTAATCTCAAATTCAGAGACCATCTAGGCCCATTCATCATGAACAAGAAAGATGGTTGGCAAGAGGCTGATCAAATATTGGGGCAGTAGCTCAAACTTAAAAGAAGCTTCCGGTGGGTCCCTTATGACCCTGAAGGCTTTATCAGTGCTGGGAGAGTCAAGTATAGGCTGCTAGCCTATAAACATTGCCCATACCCACAAATAGAACACTTTGCCAACCAAGATGAATGGGTGCCTGAATCAATAGTAGAAGAATTGACTCAGGAAGAGAAAATGGAGCAGACTGTGAAAGATTTAGAAAAAACTGTTGACTTGGATTCTTGTCAACAGGTCCTGTTCAAACAACCAGTCCAAGTAGGATGAGGTACTTCCACTGCTCCGGCTGCACAGACTACCGAGCAAGCATCTGCAACCACCACTACAGCGAAAGGCAAAGAAATAATGGATGAGCAGCAAGAGACAGAGATAGGGCAGCCCAGCACCTCAAAGGATCAAACTCAAGGGCAAGCCCCTTTACAGCAAACTGGACCCCCTCAAATCCTAGTTCTGCAAACACCTCTCAATGAAGAAAGAGGAAAAAAGAGAGATAGAGAGGAGGTCACACCCCCAACTGGGTCAACACAGAAACCAGAAGCTAAGAGGCCAAGGATTGACCCTGAATCAGAGGAAGAAGACATCAGTGAGGAAAGGGAAAAAAGCCAAAGCAGAGAAGGGCAATCCAGCAAGCAGACTACCACTAGCTCATTTCAGCTACAACAGGCCAGGCAGCAAGGCACAGAGGTATCCTCCTCAAGGCAGTAGGGCAAGAAACCAGCTGGGATCAAAGGAGGTTTCATGGAGATCAAGGCACATAATGAATTATTAAGAGTGAAACTCTATGATCAATTCTTGAAGGCAACTCCCTCCAAAAAACAAAGGTTGATGGCTGCCTATGATATCAAAGAGGAAAAAATGATTTTTACTCATTTAAAGCCTAAAGTTCCACATCCCAAAACCTCTATAGATTACTTAAGAACAAACTTGGAGGTATTTTCTAAAGACATACACCCCACGGATCAGATAGAGCTGCACAAACAGACTGGGGAAATGGTGTATGCAACACTTGCAGACAGGGCCATGCTGGCCCATCAGTTAAAAGAAGCACTAAAGAACACAAATACACAGCTTGATTTGGAAAGGCCATCTTCCTCTGGTAAGGACAAGAGAATAAAGACTTCGGAAGACATAATCATTGATCTGGGACATGACCCAAAGGATCCAAAGGGTGTTAGGGCCCTTATGAAGAAAAAAGAGGA
>APFE030359791.1:275793-287033 GCA_000404065.3 Pinus taeda
ATGGATCACATCTTACAAAGGGTAGTGGGAGCTTCAAGGATCTCACTACTGGATGGCTTCTCAGGATTCAATCAAATTTTGGTTCACCCAGATGATCAAGATAAAACAGTTTTCACCACACCTTGGGGAACTTTCAAATATGTCAAAATGCCTTTTGGACTCAAGAATGCTGGAGCCACATTTCAAAGGGAAATGGACATAGCCTTTGCTAAAGAAATCCATGAGTTCTTAGTCATATACCTTGATGATCTAACAGCCTTCTCAAAATCAGACCAAGAACATTTAAAACACCTTAGACAAGTGTTCTTAATTTCCAGAAAGTATGGCATTTCTTTGAACCCAAAGAAATCACTATTTGGCCTGGAAGAAGGTAAACTCCTAGGTCATATAATTTCAAAACATGGCATAAGAATTGACCCTGATAGGATTCAAGCTATACTTCAGGTCCCTCATCCCAGAAACATCAAAGAATTACAAGCCTTTTTAGGAAAGATTAATTTCCTAAGAAGATTTATTCCTAACTTGGCTGAGCTGATAAGATTGTTGAACAATATGCTCAAGAAAGATGCCAAAGTCAAATGGACAGTTGAAGCCAAATGGGCTTTTGAAGAAATCAAGATAGCTTTAACAAAAACACCTGTTCTCGCAAGCCCTAATTTTGATAGAGATTTTATAATCTTCTCCTTTGCTTCCGCACATACAGTTGCTGTTGTCTTACTGCAAAAGGATGACTTGGGATGTGAAAAACCTATTTCCTTTTTCAGTAGAGCCCTTAGGGATGCCCCACTCAAGTACCAGATCATGGAGAAGCAAGCATATGCCCTTGTAAAAGCCATAAAGGATTTCAGAGTTTATGTCCTGTACTCTCACATAGTTGCATATGTGCCCCATGCAGTGGTCAAAGCTCTATGGACGTCCTTGTTCCGAGGTTCTGACTAGACTGAATTCTATGGACGTCCTTGTAAAAAAAGCTCACATCACCGATTATTAGATAAATACAATCTATTAATGAGGAGTATGAGAATTACCTCAGAAGCTCTTAATATGTTCATTAAAACACTGAATTCTTCCCAAAATGTGTTGACCAGGCCGATGATGATTATTGCAGAGAGTTACGTCAGAAGCTTTCAGTAAGGCAATCCCTGAAGTAAAACGAAACATAGAATCAAGGAAATGAATGAATTAAACCAGACTAATTCCATTACCTCAAAAAAATAAGATAAAATAAATAATATTTAAAGGAGAAAACATAGACTCGTCATTCTTAAATTAGTTCACAGAAACAGCAGATTACTCAGCGGTGGAAAGAGAAGGACGGAAGAATGCAGCACAGAGGACTGGTAGTAAAGAAATAAAGGACAACTAGACACCTAAAAGCATGTGCAGTGCATGAAAACAAAAAGCATACATCACTCTGTAAAAAATGCAAGCTCATAGTATAATAATCAACATTTTCTGAACAATAAAACTACATGCAGAGGGGGGATCTAATAAAAACAAATATGTACCCAAGTTTCTGTGACAGGGTTTGGTTACCACAAGCTTGATTTCGTTCTTCCCAAATAAAACGCTGAATTCTTCCCAAAATGCCGGCAGAAAAAATCCTGACTTCAATGTCCAGACTTCAATGTCGGATAAATTCACTGAGTCGCGTTACTCCCCTACCACTCCCCTGGACTCCCCCACCACTCCCCTGGACTCGATTTTTGATGAAGCTGCACACACTCACTTTGAGCTTTCTAAAGCTCAACCTTTATTTATAATTATTTACAAGATTGAGAAATATGAAGGTTTGCGGAACCTTCAAAAAGCAACCCTCAAAAAGCAACCCATTGTGAGGAGAATGAATAGTCAAAGTAGATACTTCGATTCGTTATTGTGAACTGCACTTACTGCTTCCAAAATCCATGTGTGAGACGGAGACGTGGGGCCCGGGCTTCGCGAGGCGCTTTCTGTCGTTACTGCTATTAATGTGATGGCATCCCAAAATCCATGTAAACAAATTTCGAAAAGATACTTGAATAATTGGACACATGGCATGCTATACAAGTTACTCATTGGAAGAGGCCAAAAATAAAAATGTTTAGGGAAAGTTACTATAACTTTCATTCAACAAATAAAATTATAGTCACACCCATGGAATTGTAGAAAATATATATAATAGTATTACAAAACAAATTTTCATATCTGGAAGGGCTCAAATATTAGAGATATAGCAAGAAAAACTCCATCAATTCAACTTTTATCCAAATTAAGGTACATAATTTAAAAGTGACCTAATTGTTGATTAAAAGATCCCTTTTATTTGGTGGTTGAAAATTATGATAAAGAGGAGTACTATTACTATTTCCAATATGCCTTCAAAGAAAGTTACTACTCCAATTAAATCTACTAGAGGCTCATCCTTAACTCATGAAGAAAGTGAAGACTTAGAATTTGTGTTATCTCAATTATAGAATAAATTTAATGAAATAGATGGTAGTATGTTGAAAAATGTGGATTTATTTCGTTCTTCAGAAAATGTTAAAAGAGAAATAGAAAATAAGATGAATAGAAACAATGAAGAAATGCAAAAATCATTCAGGGAAGAAGTAAAAGAATTGAAAAAAATTCTATTAAAGGATCTTCGTAAGATAGATGTGGAGATACAAGGAAATCATGAACATAAGGAGAAGCGTGATGTTGAGAATTAATTTCATATGAGGATTATGTTATCACAATTGGAGGGAAAAAATGTTTAATCAGCAAACCCATAATCATGAAATTTCAATCCAAGATCCACATCATCGAGTCTTCAAGTCAGTACCAAGGAACTACTACATTTTGAAGATCGATATGAGGACATTTGTTAGTAATGATCCAGTAACATGGATATTTCAAATGGAGTAATACTTTGATTGACAACGGGTGGCATCCTTATAACAAATAAATATCACATCAATTATTTTGGAAAAACTCCAACATATACGGTATCAATTGATTTATGAAAGGAAAAAGGGCTCTGTTATATCTTCGTCCATTTCTATAGAGGAGTTAATAGCACATTATAGCAATATAAGAGAAATACATTCTTCGATCAATTGGTAAATATTAGAAAAACAATTTGAATTATAGAGCACATTTAAAATTTCCAAACGTTGAGTCTCAAGTTAAAGAATATTTCATATGATAATATGTTATACCTGTCCATGGGAACTTTAAAGGAAAGCATCCAACATGAGGTGCATCTCTTTGAACCTAAATCTCTAAAGTGTGCTTTCAATTTGGCAAGGTAAGTTGAAATTAAAAATATGGCCACTAGAAAATTAGTCACTAATAATTATAGCAAAGATCATGCTCCCTCTCCTAAACCTACAAGGTTGACTCCTTAACAAATGGATGGAAGAAGAGAAAAGGTACTATGTTTCAACTATGATATAAAGTACAGTAAGAGGCATTATGTGATGAGAAGAATTGATTATAAATATACTCTGAAGATGAAGAAGATCAAGAATTGGTCCCATCAAAATATTTAGAGCTAGAATAGACTACTCCAACAATACCCGCTCATGCATCAACTGGAATCAATACTCCACAAACCCTCAAGATAGAAGGATATATCAAAATGAAAAAGGTGACAATGTCGATTGATTCAAGTAATACCCATAACTTCATCAATTACAAATTATCATCACTTTTTTATTGTTTCATATATCTAGCACCAAAGCTTCATGTAATGATTATAGATGGAGACACCATAAATTGTGCAGGGAAGTGTCATAGTATTAAGCTCAATATGGAGGAGTATTTGTTGGAAAATCCCATGATTGCAATACAAATGGGTGGTGTTGATGTTGTATTAGGGGCCTAATGGTTATAATCATTAGGAACAGTGACCTTTAATATTCATGATCTATTCATATTATTTACCTTAAAAGGAAAATAAATTGAACTTAGAAGTATCCAAGGGAAACCCAGTAAAGTGATAAGCTCTAACAATATGAGAAAATTACTCAAAAATGGGCACTAGGGTGTAATCGAAAAATTATGCTCACTAAATCTTCAAGCATCAATATCATCTGTGCCAAGGGATCTCCATAAAGCTATCAATAATCATCCCAAGGTATTAAGATTAATGCTTAAGGATGTTTAACCTAATCAATATCATGACCATGTTATTGATTTGTAGCTGGCAATTGTACCAAAAATAAATGAAGAAGTGAAAACCATACTAGAAGTAGAAACAATCATTGAAACAAGGATTAAGTAACCTAGTAACCTGGCAATTATGGAGTACATCATCAAACAAAAAAACCTACCAATAGAGGAGATGACATGGGAATATGACGTATTAATGTAGAATCACTAGAAATTAGTCATGTGTTGAGGGGAAGACTTGTTTGAAGTGGAGGGGAGTGTTAAGCACTATATAAGGCCCATATTAACCATAAAACCCCTTATTAGTCCCTAGATATGGAATGATTACATTTCTATTTCTATATTCTTATGTAGGAAAGAACCCCTCATATTCCTGTTTTATTATATTTGTACCCCTTGTCTCCTATATATACACTACAATATACATGAAGGAGACCTAGTCTTAGAATAATCAAATATTGTCTTTTGTAAATTGTATTCAATGTACACATTTTTCCATGTACACATGTATTAGACCCATTCCCAAAGTATTATGCATTTTTGTACTAGTGTCGTCATTGTTGTCATAAAGTGTATCTTAAGTGTCACATCTAGTCGAAGGGAGTCAATTGTACATCCTTGAAGAATAGTTCTAATGCATTCTCCTACACTACTATGTTCTATTCATTGTAAATATATGTAGTAGACATATTCCCTAGGCCTTGAGCATATTTTCAATAGTGTCGTCACTGTGGTCACAAAGTGTATTTATGTGTCGCAATTGGAGGAGAATATTGTTTTGTTGTCACATTAAAGGGACCATGTTGTTTATGATTGTTGAGTGTTCAATTTTATGTCTTCAGTTGTTCTGAGTGTGTGATCATGTTCTAGCCTTACCTTGCTTTCATATTTGCTTCACTGATGATCCGAATTGGATCCATAAAAGACTTTTAAAGAACCATGAATGTATCAGGTCGGGACAAATCTCTAAAGAATTCAGAACCGTGATCAAAAACACCCCTGAACCAGTGGCAATGGTAACCAACATGGAATGACGAGGACCTCGGTCAAAGCGCACTGACCGAGGCCCATGAAGATTGCGGAGGAGGTCAAGTAGCCCCTAGGAGCCCCGGATCAGGAAAAGGAGGTGGATTTTGATGCGCGACCACTGGGCAAACAGGGCCAAAATGGAGGAGCCTCGAGCACTTGGTCGCGTTGAGAGCTGGAGAACTGCAGGCAAAAAAAAAGCGAAAAGCACTAAAAGTACAAAGGCAGGACCCGCGCTTTGGAAAAACCGACAGTATTGATCGGGGTGCCCTCAAACGGTAAGTGGTTTTGGATGAGAGTGGAGCGATTCCATGCATCGATCGACGTGTGGCAAGTGGGGGTGAGATAAAACTGTCGTTGGTCGCGTGCTAACGGTCGAGCAAGTCAACTACACGAAACATGTGTATGGTGTCTGATCTAGAGGCCCTAGATCAGACAGTCGAGATCACACCCGATGGAGGAAGCGGAATTGACGAGGGAATATTCCACAATTTGTAAAGATTTGGAATCCGTTTGACTGCCACGGTGGAGGAAAGACTTCATCCACGACGTAACTGAAGAAACGAACCGACGAAGCAGGCTGGCACCGTTTAAAGGAGGACATGTGGCCACTCCTTGAGTGCTGATGATGACACTGGACAAGGAACTCCAAGCACAACTGCAGAAGGCGAATCGATAGAGGCGGAAGGGGAACCAAACAGACACGGATTCGAATGGCTTCAAAGCCATGAAAAATAAAAAAATTACAAAGTCAAGTCGCAGAACAGTCCAAGATACGAAGAAAGAAGACAAAGAGACCAGAATCCCGAGAGGAGGATGGAATACACAGAGAAAGAAGACAGTGAAGAAAAAGCAGAAAGAAGATAGAGGGCCGAGCTGACCATAGGCAGCATCGAGCACTAGAGGCTTCAGAGATCTGAGCCATCCCATAGAGGATCTATCAGGGCTGAGCACCAAATTGGGCTCTCCACTATAGACCACAAGGTCACAGAGCTGGTAGGAAGAAGAAGTTTGTGTACTCACGTGGCTTGGGGAATCCAAGAACCACCCTGCCAAGAAAACCTGCTTCAAGACAACTCACATTGAGTCCCTGCATTGTAATTCTCTGCTTAAAGACACAATAAAACAAGGCCACCATTGAAAGTTGAACCAGAGATGTAGCCCTGGAGAATAGGGGGAACTCATTAAAATTCTTGTGTCTTTGTGTTTGTTTATTGTATTTCTCAGCTATATTTCCATTTAAATGTCTGTGTGTTGGCAATCTGATCGATCTATTGCTTAAATAACACTGAACACACACCAGCACATGAGTCTGTAATACCTTTGTTTAATAAATATCAACTGATGTCACTCATAGGGTGATTATGAGATCAAGTGTTATCAGAGCTCTAGGCTGTAAGGTTAGACAAGCTTGTGTTGGTTTAGCTGTGAATGCTCACTAGATCAAAGCTCAAATTAGGAGGAGAGTTGGTGGAAACTAATCATGAAATTGGGAGAGTCTATTCTCAGAAGACAATGTCAGAGGAAGGTTTTGTGGGGCCAGACCCTCAATTCATGGAGAGTTTCCTAGCTATAAAGTCTATGGTAGAAGAAATGTATAGAGACTTTAGAAAGCATAAGGTTGAAGATTCATCAGGTTCTAAACAAGATAAAGCAGAAGATGAGTCTCATTTCCATGACCACTCCAAAGGAAAGGGGAAAGAGAAAAGCTTGCTCACACCTCCTAATAGCCTTGTGCATAATAAGAAAGCATCTTTGATTAAGCTAGATGTTAAATTTGATTTTCCTATATATGATGGAGAGCTAAATGCTGAAAGTTGGACAATTGGATTAGACAAATTGATGTGTATTGCAGGGTATAGAACATAGACTCAGACAAGAGTAAGATTCAGCTGGCAAGCCTACGCCTAGGAGGCACTACCTTGGTTTGGTGAGAAGGCAGAACCCAAGCTGATATGAAAGGACATGGTAAGACCATATTTATCTGGAGTGAATTTGTTGCTACAATCAAAAAGTAGTTCTACCCATTGGCCTACATGCAACAAGCCATGATGAGTTGGCAAACTCTTCGACTGTTAAAAGGGCAATGTGTGCAAGGGTATACTCAAGAGTTCAGAAAGAGAGCATTGATGTTGGGTATCTCATTAGACTCACCAAAGACTCTTTTGAAGTACATTGGTGGTCTACACAACTACATGAGGCATACCATCCTCATGCTTAATCCCACTAGTATAGATGAGGTATCTGTGCAAGCTACTCATCTAGAAGCTAGAGGAAAGAATGGAAATCCAGAAGTTGGGGGACCATCCCAACCCATTGTAAGCAAGAGAAAGGAGAAAAGAAACCAGAAGTGGAAAGCAAGGAAGGCTAACTCTGCATAGAAAGCCAAAGCTTCATGCACTCACTGTAAAAAGAATGGACATGATGATGAGCATTGTTGGATTCTACATGCAGAGCTAAGACCTAAGAAGTCTGGAGGTAAGAAGAAGAAGACTACTGCAGCTATTCAAAAAGATTTGGGATCAAACTCAGGAGATAAAACAACTATACCAGCCACAAGTATAAAAGGTAAGAATTCTAAAGCTTCTACTAGTAATTCTGCTCAATCTGTTATTGATGAAGAAAATCAGAGAAAAAGACATGAGCTTTTCCATATTCAAGTTATTTCCAAAAAACAAAAGATTGATACTTTGTTTGATAGTGGCTCACAAGTAAATCTAATTTTTGAAGCAATTGTAAAGAAATTGGGATTAACAACTACACCTCATAAGAAACCATACCCATTAGGATGGTTGAATGATAAAGCACAACTACAAGTGACTAGACAGTGCAAACTCAAGTTTTCTTTTGGGTCAGCATTTGTAGATGAGGTTGAGTTAGACATAATTCCTTTGGATATATGTGGAATTTTATTAGGAAGCCCTTACTTGTGTGATAGAAAGGCTATTTTCTATAGAGCTGAGAACAAGTATCTACTTGTTAAAGATGGAATCAAATACTTTATAAGAGCTCATAAGCTCAAGAATAATTATACTCTCATAAACTCAGGACAGATGAAAAGAATGATAAATTCATGTAAACATTTATTACTGATGGTTGTAAAAGAAAAGAAATCTAATAAAACCATTGTATTTGAGGGCTGTAATGCTGATCAACAAGTTGATATAGAAAAGGTTGTTTCAGAGTATGATGTCTTGTTTCAAGAACCTAAAGGTCTGCCACCCAAAAAGGGAATAGTACATGATATTATTTTACAGCAAGATGTTTCATTGCCTAAGATTGGGATGTACAGGTTGTCTACTTTAGAGAATACTAAAATCAAGAAGGAGGTGCAGGAGTTGCTCGAGAAAGGGTTCATCGGGCCTAACAAATCACCATGTGGGTCACCAATATTTTTGGTGAGAAAGAAAGATGGCTGATGGAGAATGTGTATTGATTACCGAGCACTGAATAAGATAACAATAAAAAATTGTTATCCCCTTCCTCGCATGCATGATCTTTTAGATGAATTAAAAGAAGTTGTTTATTTCACCAAGCTGGATTTGCACAGTGGATACCATCAGGTCAGAGTTGCAGATCAAGATGCATGGAAGACTACTTTCAAAACAAAGAAGGGATTGTATGAATGGCTGGTTATGCCTTTTGGCTTAACTAATGCTCCTGCTACTTTCATGAGATTAATGAATGATGTACTCAGACCTTTTCTTGATGATTTTGTTATTGTGTATCTGGATGAAATTTTGATTTTTAGTAAAACATGGGAAGAACATTTAAAGCATGTTAAGCACACATTACATGTTTTGAAAAGAGAAAAACTTTATGTTAAACTCTCAAAATGTGAATTTTGCAAAACATCTCTAAACTACTTGGGTCATATAGTAGGGGGAGGTGAATTGAAAATAGATCCCTCTAAAGTGGCAGTCATTGTGAACTGGCCTAAACCCATGCCTGCTACAGAAGTGAGAAGTTTCTTAGGAGTAGCACAATATTGGAGGAAGTTCATTGCTAACGTTTACTCAATTGCAACTCCCTTACATGCTTTAACAGGATTGAATAAGGTGTTTTAGTGGGGAGGCAAACATCAGAAAGCCTTCAACACCTTCAAAGAAAAGATTAGTACAACACCTGTATTAGCACTGCCAGATCTACAAAGACCATTTGAGATCCAAAATGATGCCAGTGACTATGCCATGGGAGCAGTGTTGACACAACACGGTAACGACATATGTTATCATTCTAAGAATTTTAATTTTGTAGTAGTTAACTATCCTACATATGATAAAGAATTGTATGCATAAGTTCAAAGTGTGAAAAAGTGGAAACATTACTTAATGGGCAAAGAGACAGTAATACATATTGATCATCAACCACTTCAATATCTACACTCCCAAACTAAGTTGCAGCAATCAAGACATCATAGATGGATAGGTTTTCTACAACAGTTTCATTTAGTCATCAGATATAAAAAGGGCATACGTAACAAGGTTGCAGACATGTTATCTAGACCCATTATAAATGCATATACCATACTTAAGCATAATTTTGTGCTACATGAAAGCTACATAGAACAATATGCTCAGGATATGGACTTTAAAGATGTATATGCAACTTTGAGTCAAGGCAAAAGAGTAGAAGAATTGGACTATCATGTGAAGGACCGACTCTTATACCATTATGGGAAACTTTGCATTCCACAAACTGAGAGTATAAAGATAATTACGGAAGAACACACTTCTCTGATATCAGGTCACTTTGCGGTAAGTAAAACAGTTGCACAGCTGCAAAGGTTCTTCTATTGGCCAAAAATGAATGAGACAATTTCTAGATACGTAAGAGGGTGTGCCATGTGTGCCAAAATCAAGCCCAACAATAGAAAACTAGGCTTGTACACTCCATTTCTAGTTCCTTCTCACCCTTGAGAAAGTGTTTCCATGTATTTTGTTGGAGGACTGCCTAAATCTAGGAAAGGTCATGATTATCTATATGTTATTGTGGATAGGTTCAACAAAATGTGTATTTTGATACCTTGTAGTAAACAGATTACAACTGAACAAACTGCAAGATTGTTCTTTGAACAAGTATGGGTTCATTTTGGATTACCCACTTCCATTATATCTACTCAAGACACCCGATTTATGGGGAAGTTTTGGTCGAGTCTATGGGAACTGATGGACACCAAATTAAAGAAAAGCACATCTTTTCATCCACATACAGATTGCCAAACAGAAGTAGTTATCAAGACAGTGATCCAGTTACTGAGAGGATATTGCAACAAACATTTAAGCTTTGGGATGAACATTTGTGTTATGTGCAACATGCTTACAACAAAGCCAAACACTCATCTACACAGAGATCTCCTTTTGAGACCTGTTACAGTTTCACACCAAGGTCTCCTTTGGATTTTGTCTTTGGTAAAGATACCATGGTTGATGGACATAGTGATGTGGACAAGGCAACTAGGTTCATTGAACAGATCCAGGAGATCCACCAGGCAGTACAAGAACAACTGGAAAAGAACCAGGCGAAGTACAAGGCTAGGCATGATAAGCATCGGATGGAGCATAGTTTTCAAGTTGGAGATGAAGTCTAGCTATATATCAGCAAGGACAGGATGCAAGGTGAAGGTAAAAATCTAAAACCTATCAGGTATGGACCCTTCAAGATACTTGAGAAGATTTGTGAAAATGATTTTCGCCTTGATCTACCAGCTTACATGTACATCTACTCAGTCGTAAATGAAGATTTCTTGAGATTTTTTGAACCTTTAATGATTGAGGACCATGAAGAGCAGAGTCAATTGCCTTCTATTGATGACCTGCTACCTGAATATCTTAATGAATTGTAGGAAGACAGAATGATGGACAAGAAGGTAAGGACGACGCACAAGGGAGATGTGGAATACCTCAGGATTGGGCTCAGAGGTTCAAAGCTGAGTAGTGCGAAGTGGATTGAGATTGGACAAGTGAGAAAGAAATACCCTCACTTAGTCGATGCTTGAAAACCAACTTTCAGTGGTCTAAAAGATTTTTTCTAGTGGGAAGGATGTGATCCAAATTGGATCCATAAAAGACTGTCAA
>APFE030359793.1:0-17562 GCA_000404065.3 Pinus taeda
CCCGTGAAAAAATGTTGTCTTCACATCCATCTGTTCTACATCAAAATCAAAAGCATCAGCAACAGATAAAAGTAATCTAATAGAAGTTACCTTGGCAACAAGAGAAAAAATATCACCAAAATCAATTCTTGGCACCTGGGAATAACATTTTGCTACTAACCGAGTTTTGTATTTCTCCACCTTTCCTTCTGCATTTGTCTTCTTCCTGAACACCCATTTGCTGCCAATGGGTTTCCTTCCAGGCGACAACTCCACCAGATTCCAAGCCTCATTTTTGTACAAAGATGCCATTTCATCTTTATGGCCTCTTTCTAGAGTTTTCCATCTTCTGAATCTACTGCTTCCTTCACAATTCTGGGATCATCATCAGTAATAGATAAAGCAAAATTTGAACAAAAAGCAGATGAACTATACATTTCTAGCTACCTTCTTTCTCGAACTGATCTTCTCACACCTGGAGTTTGTGGCTCTTCGTCTTCTGATTCCTCCTCTGTTATAGAGTCTGATTCTTCCTCCTTTAGCACAAACTCTATCTTCTCAGGTTCCTTTGGTTGGACTTCTTGTTTAATAACATCTTCTACCTCTCTAAACCCTTTAAACCATCCTTATACCCAATAAAGATGCACTTTTCAAATTTACTATCCAACTTGGTTCTTTTCTCCTTTGGAACATGTACATATGCATCACATCTGTTATCACTGAAAAAAAAAAAAAAAACAAAAAAACAAAAAAATAATAATAATAATAATAATTTTGGACAACTGGTTTAGTTCCAAAGTTTTATGATTAGTCCTGGTCAAAGTCATTTTTATTGTTTTGTTTAAGGAGTCTAGAACATAGAGTGGAGTCTTGTTTCCATTATCAAATAAGGTCAACAATCTTGTTTTACCTATCATTAATCCCACATTGATTCAAAGGTGTCATGTGTCAAGGTTGTTTCAAAATTGACATGCACTACGAAATCACCTAGGAGTTTTTGTAGCGCAAAACTCAGAAAATACACTGTGCGCTACAAAATCAGAGATTCGTAGTTAGGAGATTTCGTAGCGCAAAACCCAGAATTTGCACTGGCTGCGCTACGAAATCGGGGATTCATGCCAAATCTTGTCTAGCTATCTAATCCATCAAAATCCGTTAATGTTCATCACCATGTGTCAGTCCATGAACCTTGCTTATCGCATGCAGTCATTCATTCTCATCATTAGATTCGTTAGGGTTCTTGTACGCACTCTTTTCAAATTTCAAAAAGGGTAAGGTAAAGTGAGTTGGTCTTAGTTTTTTCCATGTTCCTCCATGCATAAGAAGACAATTGGCAAGCTCAGGGATGGCATTCACCAGAATTCTTTGAAAGCTCAAGCGAGGTTCTTTCAAGTCTCCTTGCAGGTGTCTCACAGAAATGTCTGAAGAAAGGAAAAATCATAGATCAGGTCAGTGTCTTAGAGTTGAGCCTGAAGGCTTAGATTTTCTCATGAGGAACAAAGAGGTTGAACATGCATTCAAACAGGTGGGCTGCTGGAGATTCTGTGAAAAACTTCAGGGTGGTCACATTCAAGTAACTAAGGACTTTTCCTTTAATTTCATTGGTCTGAATTCAAGGGTTGGAGTGCTAGAAACACCAGTTTCTCCTGAGGTTATATCTACAGTCACAGAGATTCCTAAAGGCCAGGAGAGATAGTTTAAGAACTTCAAATTTGAAATGGCACCCTGCCAGGAATTTCTGAAGCCAGAATTCATAGGCTTAAACTTAACCAAATCAGTGCCTAGAAGCTATGTAAAGGATTCATATGCCAACTTGCTTTCATGCATCCAAAGATATTTTACTTGTGAAGGGAGATACCATAAGGTGTACTCTTACCATTTTAAGCTTCTATTACATTTCACTGGAAAAATATTTCTAGACTTACCTTTTTATCTGTTTCGTAGCTTAGGCAAAATGTCTGATGAGGTTCAATTGAAGAAAGAAGCTTGTGAAACCTCGTTGTTCCATCATGGTTTGATCAAGTTAATTGTTTTACATGAGCTTCAGAAGATAGGAAGATAATGGTCTGCTTTCTTGTTTATGACAGGCTTTAGAACTGAAACAGGACTTAGCCCTAGGGCTAAGGAAATATCTTCACCACCAGTAAGCCATCAGGAGGAAGTAAGATCAAGTAGGTTTGTGAAATTGAAAGCCAGAAAGCAGGTGAAGGAGCCTATGACACCACTAATGGTTCAAGATACCCCTCAACAATCACAGAAGAAGAAAGTTCAGATCAAGGAAGTGATACAAGAGTAGTTTGTTGATAAAATTGTCCAAAGAAGAGTAACCAGAGGTCAATTAGCCAAGGCGAAGGGGAAAAGTCCAGCGTCAAAGGGAAATTTGAATGATCTCCTCCAGGCTATCGACATAGAAGAGACCCCTCTGGTCCAAGCATATTTACTTGAAGCAAATAAGAACAAAACAAAAGGAGTTAAATCTTCTAAAAAGCTTCAATTTGATGACCAGGTCTCAAAGTTTGTCTTCAAGCCAAGAAGACCTGTGACTAGACATTTAAGAAGGTTACAAGAGGCAGAGCCAGAAGCAAGTGAGACAGGGGAGGTAGCAGAATTCCTTGAAGAGCCTGTGGTTCCATCAATACAATCATCACTAGTGCACAAAGATGACAAAGGCAAGGCAGTTATCACTCAAGAAAAGGGCAAGAAGAATGTAGTTGAAAAGGCAAATTTCAAAAGAGTAAAAGCCAATTGGGAAGATGGAAAAGTTCCAAGATATGAAATAGTGAGCAGTCATGCTCAATATTTCACTTGGATTGTCCCTGTAATAAAAGAGGCAAGATATGTCAAAAGGATCAATGGAAAATTAAGAACTAAAATCTGAATAATGAAAAGACAGATTGAAGATTTGAAGATTCAACTGAATGAACTAGAAGAACAGCCTCAGCATAAATGAACCTGACAGTAAGTGAAGAAATTTTGACACAATTTTGATGCGAAACTTGCTTTTTGAAGATTGAAGATTATTTTTGGATGGACAATGTCAATTTTGTTTGGCTCATTAGCATATGGAGAAGCCATTAAAAATCCCAAGAATGACAAAAAACTGTGTTTTTGACTCACATAGCAGTTTCGTAGCGCACTAAAAAACTGCTAAAGGTGATATATAATGCACAACAGTTTCGTAGCGCGCTACGAAATTGCTAAAACTGCCAGTTTTGTTTTTGTGGATCAATCTTGAAATGAAATGGGGGACCATTATGAAAGTATGCTGCTGCAGAGACAAAAAAGGCCACTTTAGAAGTTTTGAACCTTAAGCAAAGGCAAATTCAAGAGATGAGAAACATATAGAAACTCCAAGTCCTGCGCTACGAAATAGCAGTCATTTTGTAGCTCAGACAGTTTGTCAGGCTTCAAAAGCAGCATTCAAGAGGTTTTTGTCTTAACATGAGTCTATGAGCAGGATCTGAGGATTAATTCAATGCATCACATGTGATTAAAGGAGACGATAGGGTTAGCAGACTTCGAAGAACCTTCTTGGAGACCAAGCAGAAATACAGGGGCAGTTTCCTAATATCCAAGAACAGGCAAAGGACAAACAATCAAAGGCCAACATGGAATTTAAAGTCATCACTCAAGCCAAAGATGAAGAGGGACAGCTATCAAAGAACGAGTTTATTTCATAGTTAAGTTTGTTGTCGGCATAATAAGGAGTTACACTCCTAGTTTTACTAGGTCTAGGACTGCTAGTTAACAGCTAGTTGTAATTAATAGTTTGTTTAAGGATCAATAGGTGTCAGGTCAAGTGAAAGTCGAATTCCCCTCATGCTAGAGGAAGGAATCCAAGATTGTAATGAACTCTACATATGACAAGAGATGCACGAAGGGTTGGAAATTTTTTAGAAAAGCACTCATATTGTGTCATTGTAGAAGACTATGTTTTGATGTAATACAAAGTTTGGCTTTACTACTCAGGATTCAGAAGAGAGTTCAATGCTTGATTATCTTATGATTGTCCTCATTTCCTCATTTGCAGTGGTACGAATGTATGTTACTTAGAACTCATTGACAATGCTCTAACTTCCTTCATGCATTTGTAGACCGTGTTTCCTACATGTTCTTATGTGTTACTGATATATTGAACTCTTGATGCCCTGACTTCCATGTTAAGCTAATA
Organism: Pinus taeda; assembly: GCA_000404065.3. NCBI lineage: Eukaryota > Viridiplantae > Streptophyta > Pinopsida > Pinales > Pinaceae > Pinus > Pinus taeda. The sequence continues at coordinate 4,151 of APFE030359793.1, forward strand.
TTACTGTGATACTAAAACATATACTGACTCCATAATCCCAATGGATGTTTATTTATTGTGTTCAACCATTTATACCTTTTCACTTGTTTTTTCCATAAAGTTAGCCATCTAATCCTTAATTGAAATCTTTAACCCAGTGAGAGAGCCCTCTCAGGTTGAGGAGGCTAAGCCTCAGCCAAAAATTTAGTTTGAAATAGTTATTCAAAGTCTTCCTGATCAGCAGCCTATCAAAGTTTGGTTTTGTGATAACAATATCCAAATATCCTCAGATGTGAAAGAGAGGGTTTCTTACCAGTCCATGCCTCTTGTGGGGTCTTATCTTCCAATGCTGATGAAGGTAATCTGTTGACCAGGTAACATGCAGTCTCCACCGCCTCTGCCCAGAATTCTTGTCCTAGCCCGGCACCACGGAGCATGCTTTTTTGCCCTTTCCATCAACGTCTTGTTCATTCTTTCTGCAACTCCATTTTGTTGAAGTGTATATGGAGTAGTCTTTTGTCATGATATACCACACTTCTTACAGAATTCTTCAAATTCCTTACTGCCAAACTCTCCACCATTATCTGTCCTCAGCACCTCTATCTTCTTCTCTGTCTGGTTTTCCACCAGAGCCTTAAATTCTTTAAACCTGTCAAAGACTTCAAATTTCTTCTTAAGGAAATATATCCATGTATTCCTTAAGAAGTCATCTATAAATGATACAATAGTACATAGACCTTACCCAGTGATGAAACCTCAGAGGTCCAAACACATCACTGTGCACAAGTTCTAATATATGTTTCACCCTCTTACCATCAGAGAGGAAACTCATCCGATTCTGCTTCCCATATACACAATTTTCACAGAAATCAAAATGCAGAGAGCTATTACTCATACCTTCTACCATACCTTCACCATGAAGTATTCGAAGGCTCTTCTCTCCAATATGTCCAAGCCTTTGATGCCAAAGCATGGTCTTCTCTCCATAGACCACTAGATTTTCTACTCCTCTTTCAGGAACCACATAACTGTTGCACCCATCAATAACAGTGCTACCTTGCAGCTTGTACAGAGTTCCAATCCGAACTCCCTGCATCAATACCAGTGCTCCTCGAACCATTTTGCAGGTATCCTTCTCGAACACTGTTTTTACACCTGCATCATCCAGCTGCTTACGAAGAAATAGATTTTAGACCAATGCAGAAATAATGCAGAACCACCCAGAAGTGTTCTGACCCTTCCACCTGCAACTTCAACTTTACTTTTCCGCGCACCAACGATTCTAGCCTCCCTGTCATCCCCCAAGAAGACATCACCACCATCATATTTTTCATACTCGCAGAACCACTCTCTATGGGGAGTGAAGTGAAAGGGTGCACCTGAGTCAATCAACCATGCCTCATTATCTACATGTGTACTTGAAGAAGCCAAATACACATCCCCACCTTCATCTGAAGTGGTTTTCGCCTCTGCGAAAGGAGTATCATCAAATCCCTTTCCTTTATCAGGAGCATTAGATTTACAGTCCCTTTTATAGTGCCCTTCCTTTTTACATTTCCAGCACACCACTTTTACAGGTTTTTCCTAGAGATTTAGATCTCCCTCTAGATTTAGATCTCCTACTCGATGACTTATTGTTGTTTATGTTCTGGGACTGTCCTTGTACAAACAAGGCATCACCATTCCGGCTCTCCACATTTTTCTGTCTCATCTCCTCTGTCAGCAAGGATGAAACTATTTCATCAAACTGCAAAGCAGTTGCATTGCTACTTATTGCAATAACCAGACTATCTCACGAATCTGGTAGAGAACACAACAAATCGATGCACTTATCTTCATCTAAAATTTTAATATCAACAGATAATAACTGACTTACCACAGTATTAAATGTGTTCAGATGCTTTGTCACCAAGTCTCAATCTTTCGTCCCTAGGTTATACAACTTTTTCTGTAAGAACAGTTTATTCACCAGAGACTTAGATTGATACAAAGTCCCTAACTTGTCCCACAAAGCCTTCGTCGTAGCTTCCCCTGATACATTCAGCAATATTGAATCTGAGACACACAATCGTATTGTGCTCTTAGCCTTCTAATCCAACTTCTACCATTCTTCATCAGACACTCCTGTTGGTTTAGTACCCGGATCTACCGCGATCCACTGATCTTTATCCACCAACAAATCCTCCATCTTAAGTTTCCATAACTCAAAACTCTAACCATTAAATTTCTCGATCTTTGTCTTTCCATTGCTCGCCATCTTCTTCCACCACCACCAGAATCGATCTCGCAGATCTCCCACTGAACAGGGTCTACAACAAGCCCGAGCGAAATCCCTCAGCAACAAAGGCGTCCCCTTGAAGCCAAAACAGCTCCAATACCAAATGTAGATTTTAACCCCGTACAGAAATTACCTGCATACGAATTATAAAACACAGAAAATAAACAATGCGAGAGCATAACACATAAAACACATACACACAAAGATTTTCCCCTAGATTCCAAAACCGAGCTACCAGCTTGATTTTTTATTATGTTCCTTTCAATGTTACAATACATATTTATACATACCGAAGTATCCAATACCATGGACCGAAAACCATCGCGTCCAAAACCATGTGCAAAAATCATGCACAAAACCATATGTAGGTCCACCCAAACCTAATATAGGGTTCAAAGACAAAATTTTCCGGGGCGCTGCCCCGGACCCCATAGAGTGGGATTACATGCACCCCTCAAACCCCCTGTGACCCCCCCCGCTACGCAATCGGCGCAACAAAGGGGGGCTTCGCCCCCCAGTTAACTACGTGAGCTAGTCGTGGAAAGAATATAACACAACCCAACAAGGGATTAACAGAAATTTTGAGATCTGCTATGGAAAGCTCGGAGCTCCACTGATGGGCGCATGGTTCCATGGTGATGATGACGGAATATCAAGCCCTTGATTTTCAGGTTATGTAGTTTAAAATTGTGGTTGTCACTTGTACTTTTCCCTTCATCCATGTCTTTTGGGAATGGTTATCTGCCAAGAAAATTAAAAAAAAAAATACTTTGACAACCAATCTGAAGTGACCATAAATATAGGCCAGAAAAAGCAAGTCATTTAGTACAGAGAATCCTAATGTTCACGAACGGAGGAAAAGGTGGCCCGTGAAGGATAATAATGGCGATTAACATGAATAATGAATTTCGAACTCTGATCTTGAAAATTCTAAGCTACCTTGATCCCATATTAATCTCTCCTGTTGTTTTTCATGATCATGCCGCCTCAGGCCTGATCCCAGCTTAATCTTTTTTGTTATTTTTCTTGATCAGGCCTGCTGAGGCCTGATCCCAGCTCAATATTTTTAGTGTTTGAATTGTGCTTTGTTGCCCACTAACTTTAGACTTCTAATCTTGTTAACGATAGCCAAATGGCAATATCTTTTATTTAGTTGATCAATGTTGCTGGTTCCTTCGTACAGTGGTCTTGTTTGTTTTTATTTTTTAAATGAAAATGCCCTATCTATTGAGCATGGTGATTTTATTAATAATAAAAAAGCAAACATTCATTTACAAAAGATTTCAGTTTTGAGTTCTAAATAGGGCCTTGGTTCATTGATATATTGAATCATAATAACGAAAAAGCTAATGATTTTCCTGTCCGGTAGTCTGATAAGGATGAAGGCCATCTTTTTCGTCTGCCAAAACTTTCCAATCATTCGAACGGATCCTATGACTAAACCGGACTTCTACGGAGAAAAAAAGTGATTTTCTTTCCTTACTCCTCCCCTAAACTTGTGAGCTATCTGTTTTCATTGCATTCTCCTCCTTTATCCTCCACAATCATGGCACTGCATTTTCGCTGGATATACACGAAGACGACTTTGCAAGGGAAAAGTTTACCTTCGTGGTATATTTTCTTGCTTAGAGTTTTATGTCGTGTGATTTCCATGACCACTAATTGTCGTGTTGGGTTTTGGCTAATTTGGGCAGTATTATCAATCAGTATCATCTTAAATTATCGGTGAAATTATTATAAATTTTTATATTATGAATTATAGAGTGTTTAAAGTGTTATCAAAACTAACACTCTGAATATTAGTTTATAAAATTCAATTACTAGGCTAAGAGTTTGATAAATGTTTTAATTTTGATTTTCTATTTTATTTTTATTTATTTTAAATATTTAACAATTTTAATAAATTAGAAAAATATAAATTAAGTTAATCAAAATCAATGTAAATAAAATTAAATATTAAATAATTTTATTCCATCATTAAATACATATCAAAATGAAATGGTACACCAATCTCAATCAACACATGAAATGTAAAACCACCACACTCCATACTGTTTATATCTCTTACTAATCGAAAATTCCAAATAAAAGGTTCTTACCTGATTTAAAAAAAAATTATATATATATATATATATAAATAATATAATAATGCTTCGACTACAAATAGAATCATGATCCACTTATTCAGTGACCGCCATGAATCTCCTATTCAGTGACCACATGGTTGCATATTGCTCGATTTTTTCTAAATATGGATTTTAACAAATTAATAATTTTGTTCGAAAAAAAAGCTTAAACATTAATTTAATATCTAATTATCAAAATTTTAAAATTAAATAGTTATAATTATTATATAAAATATAATAATTTATAATTATATTATTATCACTATTTTAGTTGTGACAGTTTGAGTGTCACCACTAGTTTGTAAATAAAACAGTGTTAAAGCGCTGCCAACAGCAGTGCCAACGCCGATCTGTAATAGACAGGGGAATGTCGATAATGGGGGTTATCAGCGTTTATCAGCAACAGAAAAATGATTAATGAGAGTGTCAGTGTTATCAGTTATCCGTTGGTAGCTGCAATATCAGCGTCAAAAATAGAATTTGAATTTGAATTTTTATTTGCACTGACACATTCCATGTCAACAACAAAATAATCATTATTAAAATTTAAAAAAAAAATGCACTGACAGTAGCAACGCATTTTTGTAAAAATGTTCAGTTAAAACTCAATTTTTCCTATACAGCAGAATAACCAAAAATAGAATTTGAATTTGAATTTTTATTTGCACTGACACATTCCATGTCAACAACAAAATAATCATTATTAAAATTAAAAAAAGAAAATGCACTGAGTAGCAATCCATTTCTGTAAAAATGTTGAGTTAAAACTCAGTTTTTCCTATACAACACAATAATTTCAGGCACGCTTTCCAGACAAATGAAAATGAAGTTGTCAAAACCAAAAGATGTCCACAACGGACCCATTTAGAAAAACCTTTCTCTGTTTTCTAACAGCTATGGTTTTGGATTTTCGAAGGGATCACTGGACCCTGTTTTTCAGGATTTCGTGAGGAAAAAGCTTATGGCCATTTGTTGACTTGGATGCCTCTTCACCAAATTCGACTTGCTCATCCTTATCTCCAGCCATACTCCAGCAACAACATGATTTTTAGATGCAAATAGGATTGGAAAGTTTTATATGCATGTATTTGAGATGTAAGTTGTGATTATTTAAACTTTGTTATTAAATTTTTGCTAGAAACTGGTTTTTAGTTAATTTGTATTTTCTACCAAGACAGAGCCTGTGTAATGAAAAAGGATTGAAGCTACTTTGAAAGGTCGGACCTAGTGTATATTATTTTGATATTAATAAATAATATTAATAGAACTTGTTGAAAGCAGTATTACAGCATTCCGGTTTCTAGTCTGTTTCTTATGGTGTTTTCCTCTTTCTTAATCAAAGCTTGAATCCATTGATCTTTAGTAATCTGAATAAAGGTTATGAAATAGAATACTTTGTAAATGCTCTGTTCCAGGTTATTCAGATTTCCTATATGCTTTTCCATTTAAATGTCAATTGTGGAATTCACATGGTTGCTCTGTCTTTTGATGTTTACTTCTACTTTGTCTTACCATCATTAATGATTTGTATAAGAAACCTACAAGTATCTTGTCTCTCTATTGATTTGTATGGAGTCTTTGTATCAAAGACTCCAGGCCCAATGGTAGTATTTTTCACATATCCCAACCAAACTTCATTTTTTGATAAATGTGGTAATTACAAAACCTAATACACAGTAACCTAGAGTAGTTGAGTTTTAGGGAGAGATTTCATTCCAAGTTGAAGAGCCAACTTTCAACTTCAAAGAGTAGTTGAGTTTTAAGGAAAGATCGCTCTCCAAGTTGAAGAGCCAGCTTTCAACTTCAAGGAGGTTAGAAGATACTTAGCGGTTTTCCCGCAGCGTGGTTTCTCTAACAGATAACATATACATTAAACATCAATTTAAGATATACTTTAATCATAATTTTAAAACTAAATAATATAATAATTATTATATAATGATATAAACTATGTTCATGAGTTTTTGGGAACGTGGAACCTGGGGAACTTGGCTTGGTTGTCCAGAAACAGGTAGAGGTTTCCCCAAAATTTACAGAAAATAGTTAATCAAAGCAGTGAATTATATAAAAAAATTAAAATATATTTTAATTATATAATTTATATAATAATCAAAATTAATATTGATTCAAAATACTCAAATACTAAAATCAATTTAAATATATAATCTCAATATATTCTTTGTGTGTCCCTCTCCCTGAGTCTCTCCCTTTTATATATATAAAATATTAAAATGTCAAATTCATTATGAGTTCTCTAACACATGACCAGTCTTTGAAACAATTTGCCTTAAAAATACAAAGGAACAATTTTACCTATGTTTCTCTAGTTATTCTTAAGAGAAAAAATAAAGCAACTCTAATGGTTAAGCATTGACTGCCACATGCAATATGCACACAATCTTTTGTGATATATATACATAAACAACAAAATAAATACTCATAGGCATGGCATCCCTGATATCGCCCTTACATTGAGGTGCCACACCCTTCCTTAACTCATCAAGAGATTGCTCCAATTTCTCAATTAGGGATATCGGTGTTAAGGATGTCTTTGACCTTTCTTCTTGGGGAGGTTTCAACAAAGGCTTATGTTTTGCGAGCAGTTCAACATATTTGTCAGGCTTTGTATTCCCAACCCTCGGGAAATTTGGAACTCCAAATAAAACAGTCTTCAAAGCTCCCGGAACTTTCCCAAACTTCCATTGCAGCTCCCACTGAAAAGAGAGCGTTCCCATACAGTTCCAAAGCTTCCCGGAATGGAGGAACCAATGAAAAAGATTTCCCACTTCTAAAAAGCAGTTACCATGTAACAGAAATATAAACTAATTTAAAATTATACATTTATAAAGCTAGCGTGTATATCTTCTATTTATACCACGAGACAGAAAACTAATCCACCGTGTATTATTTTCTGTTTATAAACCCAACATACACTCACTAAAACAACTTCTTGAAAAAAATAAAAACGATCCCAGCTATACTGTTTGACTGCAATCTTTTTCACCGAAACAACTTAACGGAAAAAATAAAATAAAAAAATCCAAGCTCCTACCGTCTAATTGCAAATATTTTCAAAAAATAAAAATAAAAAATCCAGTTAATTGCAAATATTTTCAAGACTGACGTTAAAAAAGAAAATAACCTTTCCAATCAGTACTCAGGGTTTCGAGGATAATCCCGGTAGGGAATGGTCACTTTCGTAAAGCTAAGCCTCGGCCGTCGTCCTCTCTGACCAGATGAAAAACTTTGAATGCGAGAAGACTTTCAGCTGTTGAATGGGAAATTCAAAGAACTAAGCAATTATAGTCACCCAACAGGTGTAGCTGGGTATGAATTGTGTACATTATAGATAAGGATGCCCGTAACCCCTATAACTAAGGCTACCGAGGCTCTTGGACTGCTATAAATCTTTTAACCGTTTAATAAAAAAACATTTGAAAAGAAACGCTGAATGATTCGAAAGATTTCCAGTGTGCAAACTACAGTCTAAATAAGTGCAAAGGGCTTTTTTTTCAAATTTACCTGCAAGAGCGAGCTATTTCCAAAAGTCCGAGAGTGGAGAAGCCCGAACACCTCTCGAGCTTGAGAGCCTGCAGCATGTGGCCGTGGCTCCGGACGAGCATAGTGAGGTCATCGTCTTTAACGACCATTCTTCTGAGATGCAGAGACTTGAGGCAGAGGCAGGAGGAGGAGATCTCTGTAATCCAGGGGCGGGCGTAGGCGCCCCAGTCTTCCGATATGAGGTTAAACATATAAGCCCTGGGCTTCCCCTTCAGCTTCAGTGACTCCAGCCGTTTGAAGCGCCGCGTGAGATCGGCGGGCCTTATAGTGTAGCAGAATGCCACGGTCACGTGCTTTCGCGTCAGGGCATCGATCCTGTACCACTGTTTGCACACCTGAGAGACCACGCTTCGATCCCTGGGGTCGTTCACGTAGCTCATCACGCACTCCAGAGCTTCTTCTGCGATTTCATTGTCCATCATGCTTCCTCCTCGCACCATACTCGATCTCAACTCGTTATTTAGTGACCGCTGCATGAAATCAAAAGAAATGAAGCCCTCACTTCCTGTACATGTCAACTGCCATTCCCATTATTTGTGGACAACTGCATCCCAGACAGAATTGTATAAAATCCAGACAGCATTTATTGCATAATTTATGCAACTCTGACGCGGATTCGTACTACGCCCTATCCTAACCGACATAAAATATTCTATGAATAGATAAATAATGGATCCATTTAAAGCTGAAACTACTAACTACGGCACGGATCTTTACAATTGAATAGTATCAATGATTCATTTTAACCGAACGTTTTTAATCACTGTACGGATTTTTAAAAATGACGTGTAAACATTTCACCGGAATTAACAGCTTACTGGCTAAGGTGGATTTAACATTACGAGGTTATGCGTGAGAGTAGAGTGTTCTTACCTTTACATGATGACGAGGAATAATCGCTAACTAGACCGCCTCATCTCTTGTGGCGGTGTTTCTTTTGAGGACTCTACTCCATTCCGGTGGTTGATTTTTTTGAGTGGTTTTTGGAAGTGGATGAATTAGTTGGAATTTAGTTTAAAAAATTAAAAAATTGTGTTTGAATCAATTAATTCATCACCATCAAAAGCGAGTAGATAAAATTTTGATAAATTTTATTTAAATCTATAAAAATATCTGCCAAATTTTTTCAAAATACAACTAAAATTTTCTAGAAAAAATATAATTATTAAACTAGAGATTTTTTTAAATATATATACTCTTTTCTGTTATTAGCAAAAATTAAAGACATGTGAGTCATACTTTTGTCCGGAAATAGACTTCGGGACTCGTGAAAATCAAACCTGCACACACAGCCACTGAACCACTCCCGTGCCTAATATGATGTAATAAAGTTTTTTATTGTTATTTAAATTTAATATATGGCTTTTTTATTGAGAGATTTAAATAATGAACTAATGGGATGTATAAAGAAAAAGTGGTTTATGGAGGTGGATGAATTGTTTAGATAGTCAAAGGTGGTTTGAATCTAGGCAAAAAAATCTTAAAAATTTTTGTAGAGGCAGTATTTGAATCATGTTTTTGATAGTGGAAATGGATTCAGCACCATCATAAACATCTAAAACACCTAAAATTTTGAAGTTTAACAATTATAACTTGGATTTTGCAAAAAAAAATGCCACATTTTCTCTAAATATGACTGGAATTTCCATAACTTTTCGAACAATTCGTCCTGTTACTTAGACTATGGCATAAAAAAAAAGTACGATTAAAATTATTTGTAACAAAATTGATTTACGAAAATGTATTTAAAAGTAAAAATTATTTCTAAAAATGTATATGCTAAAAAAATGATTTCATTTTATTATAAATAAAAATTATAATAAAAAAAAAAATATATATATTTAAATATTATATATATATATTATTATTATAATTAAGTATTACAAAAATTAAATATTAAATAAGGAATAATTGATATACCAAAATGAAATGTTACATATTTTTTGATTATTTTTTTTTCGTCCTTAAAATTTAATGAATGTTATATAATAATCATGCCATCACTATTACAATTAAATTTAAATAAATCAATTTAATTATCAAATTGTTTTTAATTAAAAAATAATAATAATTTTAATCAATTATAGAATTAAATTTTAATACATATCCTTTGAACACTAAATGAAATGTCTTTATAATTAAAAATTTATTCGTTTCACTTGTTAATTTTTTAAGGAATGCCCACATATTTGTTTTACTAGTTAATTTTTTAATGGGAGTCGTCTACAGAGGCAGAGGAATTGCCCGGATAGTCAAAAGTGGCTAGAATTTAGGCAAAACAATTTCAAAAAATCTTATAGAGACAATGTTTAAATCATGTTATTGATGGTGGAAATGGATTCATCACTATAAAAACCTCTAAAGCACCTAAAATTATGAATTTTAACAACTTTTACTTGGATTTACAAAAACCCCTACCATATTTTTTTCAAATATGACCAAAATTTCCATAACTTTCAAGGCAAAAAAGCATAATCAAGCATAATCTTAGACTACGGCCTTCTAATCCTATAATAATAATTCAATCTTTTAACTTCTTGTTAATGATTTTTTTTTAATAATATATTTTTTGAAATTTTATATATTTTTTTGAAATTTAATATGAGAGAAATAATAAAATCTGTTTAGCCATTTTTGTTAAAGTTTGTAATAAATTATATATTAGTATAATTATATTAAAAATATTAATGTGGTTGATATAACTAAGACTTTATATATATAGCCAAACAAATTATTGCAACTAAATGTTTTACTAATGCACACATTTACCTGATTAACAGTATAAAAAGATTATGGGTCAACTTTAACTTAAGAAAAAAAAGGAATTATAAATGAATGTTATAAATAATAATGAGGAACTTATTTTGGAGAAAAGAAATTATAAATAAATGTTATAAATAAGAATGAGGAACTTTTCACGGAGAAACTTATTGGTGGGTGAGAAATCAAGTGGCATTAATATAATTTTTTTAATTTATTAAAAGTAATGGACCATTTTGCAAAATAAAGTTTGTTTATATATAAATGAATGTTATAAATAATAATGAGGAACTTATTAGAATTGGAATAATCTCAAATCCCTAGGAAATTGAGAATATAATTTTTTTATTTTATTAAAAGTAAATGCAACATAACAAATTCTTTAATACAGTCATTGATAAGTATTAAGATTAAGCATATGTTGAGCATATTCCCTTGAGAACCAATTTAGACCCTCAATTAAAAAATAATCAACAAATCATCATCCATCTTAAGTTCAAATAAAGAAACCTTCTAAAAATTAAATTTATTTAAAAAAATTAAATATACTATAATTTTTTTTAATAATATAGATCCAATTATAAATATAAATTTTATTTTAAAAAAATTAATATATGTTATTATAATTATAAATTTTAATAAATAATTAATATAAAAAATATGAATCTTAGTAAATTCTTAATAAAAATAATCCAGATAAAAAGTTTCCATAATCATTAAAATAAATGAGAGGAAAAATTTTATAAAAAAAAATAAAATAAGAAAAGAAAGAAAAGTTCAATTAAAAAAATAAAAAAAAAATTATTTATTAAATGAAAAAAAGAATTGTTAAAAGGATAGAACGGTTTATAGAATTAAAATTAAATCTAATTAAAAAATTAATTCACTATAAATAAATATTCTAAAATTACTTAATAGTTTAACAATGTTTTTTAATTAACAATTTATATATAAAAAAAATAAAATTATTTGAAATACAAATATATATATATAGATAAAATAAAAAATTTAAAAATATGTAATAATATTATAAATTATTTAAATTTAAAATAATATCATATTATATGTTACAAATATTAGCATATAGAAATTGTTGTAACCTAAATATCATTTATCTATATGTTGGTAATCATTATAATAATTTAACATTGTTAATAATATATATTGTCAACATTTTTGTAGTGGTTGTATTCGTTATACATTTAAGATTGTTAATAATATATAAGGTTAACATTTTTTATAAAGAGATTGATGAGTGATCATAAGGTTTTGGGGTTGGAGTATGTTTTAAAAGTGTTTCTTTTTGGTTAAGAGCTCATCTTTCTCAGACCTGAGGAAACAAATTAACAGCCTAAGACCCAGAAGCATCTGCAAGAGTGAAAGCCCACCCCCTTACGGATCATCAGCGAGTTTTTCCAGGTGGTGTGGTTTTCCTTGAATAACGGTGATGTGTCAGCGTGTGTTTGCGAATAATAGCGAGAAATAGTTGTCGTCACTCTTGATTTGACAACTGAAATATAATAGATTTTCTCACCTATATAAAAAAAGTCACAATGTCATTGTGTTTTAAAATATACAAGTAACCTATATAGAGAAGCTAATTAATAATGAATCGACCCAAACCTATTTAGGTGAGGATAATATGACGTGTGATTTAGGGATTCTGAGTTTTACGATATTAATATAAATTTATGTTGTTTTGTTAAAGAGTATACCTATTTAGGTTATTTAGGTGAGGATAATATGACGTGTGATTTAGGGATTGTGAGTTTTACGATATTAATGTGAGTTTTACGATATTAATATAAATTTATGTTGTTTTTGTTAAAGAGTATTATTATTATTCTTTATTTATTGAGAGTTTATTTCAAAATAGCTTAATTAAATGTGTTTGTTAAGAATTTGTATCAAAGTTTCAATTTACAGGAGGAGATAGCCTAGGTCACCTAGTTGAAAGGTTTAGCATTGAGAGGAGAGAGGGTTCGGCGACTAAAACCCAGTCTTCACTGCGACTATATATTATAATTAAGTAAATACAAAAATTAAAATATTAAATAAAGAACATAATTTGAATATACAAATAAAATGTTACAATTTTTTGATTGATTTCTTCGTTCCTTAAAATTTAATGAATGTTAATAATAATAATCATCTTCACTCTTGCAATTATACTTAAATTAAACCATTTAATTTATCAAATTGTTTTTTAATTAAAAAAAATAATTTTAATACATATTTTTTGAATACTAAATAAAATGTTTTTATAATTAAAAATTTGTTCGTTTTATTGATTAACTTTCTAAGGTTAAGGAATGCCCACATATTTATTTTACTAGTTAACTTTCTAATCGGAGTGGTCTATAGAGGCACAGGAATTGTCCGAACAGTCAAAAGTAGTTAGAATCCGGGCAAAACAATTTCAAAAAATCTTGTAGAGACAATGTTTAAATCATGTTCTTGATGGTGGAAATGGATTCATCACTATCAAAAACCTCTAAAGCACCTAAAATTATGAATTTTAACAACTTTTACTTGGATTTACAAAAATACCTACGAGATTTTTTTCAAATATGACCGGAATTTCCATAACTTTCAGTGTAAAAAAGCATAATCGTTAGACTAGGACCTTCTAATCCTATAATAATAATTCAATCTTTTAACTTCTTGTTAATGATTTTTCTTAATAATATAATTTTTGAAATTTTATA
>APFE030359796.1:0-12615 GCA_000404065.3 Pinus taeda
CCTCTTCCTCTTCCTCTTTCGTCAGCTTCCATTTGTTCCTATTCAACAAACTAGCTATGATACCACTTTTGATGGCCTCCTGCCTTCTCCAACGCAACTTAAGTGACAAGACTTGGTGCATTCAGTATGACAGCCGTTGGACTTTAATGTTGGTGTACGCTCCCCTGATATTTTTTTGGGGTTCTGACTTGTAGCGCCGGTTAGGGTTTTCCACCTGCCGGTTTCCCTTATCCGGTCATTTTCCTTTTGTCAACCCTAGACCCCTTGATTGCCATTTTCGCTTTTCACTGTGCTAAACCTCAACTCCGCTCTGTGGGGTTTTTCCGCACCTCCGCTGCTCTGATTCCAACACTGTGTTCTATGGATGTTTTCGGTCCTCCGCCGCTCTGGAAGTAGGGTTACAACGACTATGGCGACACCGTCCGCTCCTGCACTGTAATAATCTTTTAGCTTGTTGTTTGTTAAGTAGTCTCTGTCATTTAAATGTTGATTCTTGCTGGTTAATTTGTGAGTTTGTTTTGTGACAGGGTCCCCGCCAATCTATTGCACTTCAACTCTGCTACTAAGGTAGGCTATGGTTCCATGCTAAACTTGATTGCCACTTCTCCTTCAGACCCTAACGCCCTCGCTCCTTGTCTTCAGGGTTATAATGATCGTTTTGCTTTACGATGCTGCCTCCTCAACTCTAGGTGAGGTCCTGCGTTTCATAGCTCGTTCATTTGTTGTGTTTAATAGTTGTTCTATGACTGCAATTGGTATTAACCTTTCTCCATTCCGTTTGCAGGTTGCTCGAGGTAGCTGGTCTCCGTTGCTTAACACTCTCTGCGGTCTCTCACAATCGTTCAAACTCTCCCAGTCCTTTTCTACGGGTAGGGTCTTTCCATATTAGCTTGACTGTAACTCTGTAGAGGTTCTGAGACGTCGTTTTATAATAGTTTGTCACCTGAGCGGTGAGCAAAAGTGCTTCTCTCGACTGTGTAACTCTTCTGTTATTATGTAAATTTGTCTTCGTTATCGAAATTCTCGTTCGGTAATACTGGTGTTTGGTTATTTGAAACCCTTGTTCTGTAATGTTGATAGTTGGTTGTTTGAAGCCCTCGTCCTGTAATGTTGGTGCTTAGTTATTTGAAACCCTCGTTCGCACCGACCCTGTTCGGGTGCTTCCTCGTTGTGGCAACTCTTTAGCTCTGTTCGGTTGTATCATTCTTTTGGTTGAAAACTCTATTTCGAAGCTCTGTTTCGAATGAGCTTTTCTGATTGGTAGCCTGCGTTCGCAATTACTCATTTTCCTTTGTCTGGAAGTGATCTTTGTAGCAGCGCCCAGCTTTTCCTGTGAATACTTGCTGTCTTTGTTATTTCAACGTAATTTAGTTACAAAGAATATATATATATATATATATATATTGATGCATGAAATTAATCTGTACAGTGGTGCTTCAATTGATAAAAACAAGTTTTTATTTCAAATGACTGTATATTCTTTTCTCTGTTTGAGGAATCCCTACACTGTTTTGCTTTTCCCTTTTTAATCTCTCAGAGGCACAACTGTTATTCTAAAGAAATCATACTCACTCACTCATCATTTATATATATTTTTTACAACATAAATGGTTAATCATCACATTTCTTATCTCCCATAAATAGCATTATTATCTTTTGCATTTTCTTATCTCCATATTAAATACAAGACACATGCAAATACATCAACAAAACATGTAAAATTGTTGAACGAATGGACCCACCTACCCAACCACATACTTCTATATATTATAGTTTCTTCACATTAATCCTCAATCAATATATCAAGAGGATAAAAGTTTATGATGCCTCGTTATGATGAACATATACTTATCTAATTCTCAAGAAAATGAAAGTTATTTTCAAAATATTGATATGAAATTAGAGAAAGTTATAGATATAACAATTAAAAAGGAAATGAGAAGTAATTAAATTTGAATTTCTTATCTACTTAGCTATAGTTTAAGAAATCTACTTAGAAAATCAACCAAATGCCTTTAAGGAACGCTATTATTCTGGCGAAAATTCTGAAGGTGGAATTCGACCGAATGACTTAAATTGGAAAAAGTGCAAGAATTTAAATGAGTTTTTTTGTTTTTTTATTTCGATAATCCCGGTTGTCACCGAATATCCGAAAATAGCTATGTATTGGCGAAAATTCCGAAGGTGGAATTCGATCGAATGACTTAAATCGGAAAAAGTGCCAGAAGTTAAATGAGTTTTTTTGTTTTTTTGTTTCGATAATCCCAGTTGTCACCGAATATCCGAAAATAGCTATGTATTAGTCAAATATTCAACAGTTATCCTATCCCGTTGATTATCCGACAATTTCCTATAATCCTTCTTGCCTTTGAATATTTGACCTATGTTCTTTTATCGTCGGCGTCGGATATCCGACGATCTATACAATATGAAAATGTGTTGTCCAATTTCCTAAAAATGGTAAATAACCATTGCATAACATTCAATTCCACCATTAATGCCTTTTTGCGCAGAAAATGTCTAATCTCAAATCAATTTGACTAATTAAAATAAATACAACATTAATACTATAATAAAATATAAAATTATTAATAGTTATATATTATAATAATTAATAATAATAAATTATATATATAAAGTTATTACATATATTATTATAATTAAATATGGGAGTGTGTCCTAACATCATATAAATTTGCCATAGTTGCTATACATACTAGTGACAATTGTTTTGAAATGTTGTAGACTTATTTTGACGTTAATGTTTGAAAAAGGTCCTTGACATGCCTATTCAGGAAGAGACTAAAGAAATTGAAAAAAGATTTCCATAATATCTGTATTTTTTTGTTGGATTGTGTATTATAAAAGAATATTTGAAGATTTGTGTATTATTTGTTGGACTATGTATTAGAGGAAAAACATTCCAAGATTATCAAATCTTGAATATTCATAATTTAAAAATTGAAAATTACTCAAACTCAACTCTAATATATATAATATCTTCAACTTTAATATAAAATGTTTTCATTTATGTTCAAACATTATTCCAACTAAAATATAAAAAAATCATATTTTAATTAATAAGATCAATATAATTATATTAACTAAATTATAAAAAATAAAATTCTAAAAGATAAAATACAAAAATCTCTTTTAAAATGCCAAACTTAACTTAATTAAATGTTTGCACTTGGTAAACATGAGAACCATCCAAAACAAAGCAAGTAAATAAACTCGAAATTTCCATGGCTATCGAGGAAATGGAAAGGCTAGGGAATTCACTACCAATCGAGGAAATTCTCCATGCCAGTGATAGATCATGACCAAAAATCCACATGCATATGCCATGCATGCCAAAAATAGTGAGGAAAACATACATTCAACTCGGTACCTACAAGCAAATCCGAGAGTAGTTGCTAATCTAGATGTCCTCTTGCGCTTCCCTACTCTTCCTTATCCTTCTTGCTTTGAAAAACCAAGTATGCCACACCCTCCAAGATTGCTCCAAGAAAACTCTAAGTATCCAAGAGTATGAGAGGGAGAGAGAATAATGAGAGAGATCCAAAACTGAGCTGACAAAAGGTTACCAACTGATCCTCAACAGCCTTTTTATTAATGAGGCCTCTATTTTCTTCATTTTCCATTATTTTCCTTCATTTTCCTCCTCGCATGCAACATGTGACCTTTCACCTCCCTTTTCTCCTAATTTCAATTATTTTCATAAATAAATTTGCAAAATTCTATTTTTCATTTCCGAAGCCTTAGTCATTGTATTTGCAATTTCCTTAGCCATAATAAACTAATGAACACCCACATTAGGATGCCTTGCCCAACATTTAGCTTGGAATAAGTATCCCATCAACCATGGTTATTATTTTTCCTTTATTAACTTTTATTACATGGAATTTTCACCAGGGCTGTTACAGAAGCCCCCCCTCCCCCCCTTGGGGGAACACCGTCATTGGTGTTCAACAACACCTATAACTACAAGACTGCTGCAAGAAAAAAATATTGTCGATGCAGCTTTATAACATAGCTCATTGTAGTATTTACAATGATCAACCTGCTGAGAATCAAAACAACATGATAACATAAAAAACATAACATCATAATGACATGACACCCGTACTGCTTATTGGAGCTTTATAACATAGCTCATGGTGGTATTTACATCCATATACATATGTACATATACTAGAATCACCAAAACATATACCAAAACACCATACCAAAATTGCTTTGCCTCAACCGATAAACAAGGAAGGATACAGAGTCCGCATCTAATCCCCCATCTCCTGTGTATTTTCATTTGGCCCAAAGTGATTCCATTACCCCTTAACTTGCTTGATTGCTAGGTTCCGGAGCATGAGCACCTTTTTTGGCAATATACACTGAGGCTTTGGCTGGGATTCTCCATCTGGTTCCACCTACAATACAGACCAGTCAATCACATGATTATCATCTTTAACATACTTCTTAAGTAATGACACATGGAAAACATCATGAAATTTCACGATCAGAGGCAATGCAAGTCGATAGGCTACTGGCCCAATCCTCTCAACAATACTGCAGGGTCCACAAAATCGTGGTGCCAACTTGGCACATGATCCAATCCGTAGCAAAACTACTTTACCTCAAACAGAAAACAAGGAAGGATGCACAGCCTACATCTAATCCTCCGTATCCCATGTGGCTTCATCGGGCCCAAAGTGCTCCCATTGCATTTTAGCTCACTTGATTGCTCAGTTCCGAAGCATGACCACCTTTTTCTTCAATATACACTAAGGCTCTGGTTGGAATTATCCATATGGTTCCACATGCAATACAAACCAGTCAATCACATGATCAACATCTTTAACATACTTCTTAGGAAATGACAATTAGAAAACACCATGGAATTTCACTGTCGAAGGCAGTGCAAGTCAATAGACCATTGGCCCAATCGTCACAATAATACTGAAGGGTCCACAAAACCATGGTGCCATCTTGACACATGATCCAATCCACAAGGAGCTCTTCGTTGGTTTGATGCACAAGTACACCTGTTGCCCAACCTACAACTACTTGAACAACCTGTCCCGGTTTGCATAGCTCTTCTATCTATCATGTGTTGATTTTAGATTCTTCTTGATTAATTGAAGTACTACAGTGTCCCACAAGACATGGAGTTTCTCATTGAAGTTGTAGGGCACATGTGGACCTCATCTTTAAAGTAGAAATTTTTTAAGAACTATGATTCCATGCTAACTATGTCTTATGGTTTTGTGGATATTGGTCAATTAGCAGACGTGGAGACTGTATACTGCAGAGAAAGCATTGGAAGTTATGGATCCGACATTGGAGGGCAGTTACTCGTGCAAAGAAGGGATTAGAGTGATTAAAATTGGTCTTCTGTGCACTCAAGCAGCCGCAATGTTGAGGCCTTCAATGTCCCATGTGGTGATGATGCTGACAGGTGAGCAACAACAAATTCCTTCACCCACAAGGCCGCGTTTCGTAGATGAGCTGAGTGTACTGGAAGGTGCTACATTTACTCCTATTCAAGACCTTAACATCACGTCAAGCAACGCTCAGTCGTTGGAAGTAGCGACTTATTCTAGGACACCTTTTAATGTCGACTCTGCCGGTGGTAATCTTTCAATAAGCATTATGGAGGCAAGGTGAAAATCAGGCGGTGCCTTGCTATCATATTTATCACCATTGATTATGATAAAGGGTGATAAAGCGGTATTTACACTTTTCATGCTATGGTTTTGAGACAATTAAGCATCAAAAGTCACTCTATTTGGTTATTTGGTTTCATGGATTATGATGAGTTAGAGAGTTTGATGATATAGATTTATTATTATGATGAGTTAGGAGTTTGATGATATAGATTTATTATTGGATGTTACGTTTTAGCATGTATAATTAGTAAATTAATATATAATTGGTAAATTATTAATTAAAATTATAATTTGTAAAGTATCTCTTGAATAGGAAAGGTAAATTTCCAAGATTTTTTATTTATTTAAAATAATCAAAATTTTAAAATATTGGCAAAATGATTTGAGTTATTTTGTAAAAGTTTTTTAGTAAGTTATATAAAATATAAGTTAAAACAATATTGAATTAGTATTTTAAGTTAAAACAATATTGAATTAATTTATAAAATACTAGAAAATAATTTTTAGCTATTTTTATATTCTTTTATGTATTGAGATTTTTCATACCATGTTACTTGGAAGTGTGGCATCTTATCTATAATGTTTTTGGATGTATTTTAAAAGATTATTCACTTTTGATAGGTTTCACTCATTATTTATAGAAAATTTTCATTTAGAATAACCATGTTTCTACATTCAGAAAAAACTTATATTCTTTTGTTGTTACAGATTTATAAAAATTGATTGAGAATCTCAATCATCTATAAATCTGAAAACCGCTTTTTTTTATTAATAAAAATTTTCATCTTTTTTAAAACTATTTCACTTGAACCACCATTTATATAAACCATATAACATAATAATTTAATTTTAAAAATATTTAATCATCTCTTTCTGCATTAAAAATTATTTAAAAACAATACTATATTTAATAATAAATAAATATGCAAACCAAACCAAAACAAAGAATTGGCTTTTTTTCAAATCATAGCATTGGGGTATAGACATATAAATTGAGGTTATGCATCTAATATTTGTAGTATAAGTAGAATGTTTAGTTAATGTAATTATGTAGGAATATATTTAGTTTTTAATAATTTATGTTTAATTAATGTAATTATTTATAAAATATATTTAGTTTTATATTAGTTTAAATAATATATTAATTTTTAAATTTGAAATTATAATTTTTATGTAAAATTTTAAAAAATATTATTATCTTTAACCAGAAAAGCTATTTTAGACATTTCATTATTAATAACATTATTAGTATAAACATCTTATTCAAAAATATTTCGCATATAATTATAAAAGATTTCATATATGTATATATATGAGTGAAGATAAAGTTTAATATCAAAGCCAAAATGAGCTCAAAGATTTTTAACCACGAAATGCCGTTGAGATATGTAAACATTTCGTTTTAAATGGTAAGTTATAAGCTCTAAATATTGTGCCGTGGATGCACTTTAAAGTTTTTCTCCCGATTGTCATCGCAGAGGTTGAGGAGAGACCGAAACCTAAGCGTAATCCCATTGTAAATTTTGGAATAATTTAAAACATAAATTTTGTAATAATTTTATATTTTAATGGGAAATTGGCTTTGTTTTCGCTTTAGTCCATTTTATTTTAAAACATTTTTAAATTTAATTAAAATAAAAATATTAATATATTTAAAATGGATGTTCAAGATAGGGAGACTATATTTTTCCTTTTAAATGTTATAAATTAATAATTGTATTTAAAAATGTAATGATGTATAGAAGGATAAAAGAGTTAAAAAGATCATCTGGAAAGATATATTATTAAATATAACAAATTTTTATTTCAAGTGATGTATTTTTTCAAAATATTTAGTAATAGATTTTTCTAAATCTCCTTTCTTTTCTTTTTTTTAATGAGGGGTAAGACCCTCTGAAGAAGCTATATTAACTACGGTATATACAATATTCATAATATATTACATCGGCCGAAGAATACAATAGCTGCGTCGAAGACGGCAAGGCATATGTGTGGCGGGTCGATCCCCGTCTGGGGAGGCAAATATCGTGCCATCCCAACCACTCGGGATATTCACAAATCTTCTATCTTTGAATGTGTTTAAGTTCACCATAATATTTAGTTGACAAGATTATCTAAAAATATATATTATTAAATGTAACACTCTTATTTTGAGTGGTGTATTTTTTCAAAATATTTAAAGATGTACTTTTCTAGATGATCTTCCCAAATCTTCTATTCTTCAATGTATCTCAGTTCTGCATAGCATTTTTGTTCAAGATTATCAAACCAGTTTCGAATTGTGATATGAAGAATTGGAGGCTTCTCAATTCTATGGAGATTATAAGTACACCACTATGGATGAATTCTTGGATACTTGTCTCATTTCAGCACCGGAGTTGAAACTCATGTCATTACGTTAACGTTTGAGGGAATGGAAAGTTCATGACTTGATCTAATGACTTGAGTTAAATAATGCTAGGTTCTAGCAATGTGAAGTGATGATAAGTTTTTCATGATTTAATTATTTCTTAGAAATTGTAATTGCTTATAAATAATTTATTTAGAGCTCGTGGAAATTAATGAAATGATGTTTGGTATGTACATTTTCAAATCAACAATGTTATCAAAAATAGTATTCTATAATATACACATTTTAAAAAATTGTTTTTAATATATAAATATTTCTAAACATATATTATATATATTATTTAAAATTATATGTACTGAAATTACAAAACCCAATGACTTTAATATAAATCATAAATTTAATTAATATTATTATAAATTATATAAAAATATAGAAAATATATATTAGTTTAAGGAAAATATAAAAATATTTTATATTTTTAAAATTTAATTAATTTAAATTATTATTTTTTCCCATCAAATTAAATTTCAGAGCAAAAAATCATATTTAAATTTGATGCGTATATATATATATATATAATAAAATAATTTGAATATATATTTATATATATATATATAATATATATATATATATATAAATAATTAATTTGGTGCTCATTTGAATGAAACGAATTCAACAATCGCCTTCCACAATGCCCCTCAATGTGGCGCTCATGTTTGATCTTTAAAATGGAAGAATTAAGTAATTCTTGAAATACAGATGAAATCCAACATGTTCGTTTCGTCTAGTAGTTCAGGGAAATTAGACCTGTTTTGTAACAAATTTCATTTCACCAACAAAATTGTAATGCTCCACAGCCTAACCACACAGGGTGATGTAAAAAGTGATTATTGATCCGAAAGAGTTTGAAGAATTATTATTATTTTTATAGTTCTATAAGAGTTTATGAAAAATGGTACATGGTGTAGATTGGTAGGTATTCAAGACTATAGCATTAACAAGGACCACAAGAGTGAGGAAAATTGGAAATATGTGATAAGTGTGGAAATTTCTTGACGTGAATTGTTGAGTGAACATTCAAATGTGGATAATTGTGTAACTTCGTTGCATGATCACAACGTCTTTGGTTGATTGACTATTCTCCTTCGCAAGTGTGGAAATTCCTTCCATGAGCACAACGTCTGTGGTTGATTGACTATTCTCGTGGACAACTGTTGCAAGCAAATATTCTCGTGGACAACTGTGGCAATTGCTTGCAAGAGCACAACGACGCTTGTGGCCGATTAACTGTTCTCTCGAAATTTGTTGATATGATAAGTGTGGAAACTCCTTGTTGATTGAATATTCAATCGTGGAGAAGTGTGGAAAATTCTTACATGACCACAACGTCTGTGGTTGATTGATTACATGACCACAACGTTTGTGGTTGAATGATGTGGTTGATTGATTACATGAGCACAACGTTTGTGGTTGATTGATTCTTTTAGTGAAATATTTTTTTTCCCAGTGTTCGGTTTAGTCTTCATTTAATGAGAAGAAGATGACTCTAGAAAACCATGACTCTAATGACCACAATCGTAGTATGTGATAAGTGTGGAAATTTCTTGACGTGAATGGTTGATTGAACATTCAATCGTGGATAAGTATGGAAATTCGTTGCATGCTCACAACGTCTGTGGTTGATTGACTATTCACGTGGATAACTGTGGCAATTGCTTGCAAGAAGACGACGACGTTTGTGGCTGATTGACTGTTCTCTCGAAATTTGTTGATATGGTAAGTTGGATAGTCCTTGCATATTGATCACAACGTCTGTGGTTGATTGAATATTCAAGCCTGGAGATTCCTTCCTTGACCAGGCTAATCACATTATTTGGCCACCAAAGATATAAAATGGACAAAGTTGTAGATATCGATCTGAGTGTCGTGTTCTCCCATTCACGTCTATCAATTCTTGCCCGGTTGAATACAACAACCATTCAAGAATGATCTTTAAAAGATTATTCCAGTGATCATTATTTCTCACGTTCTGCATTGGTTGTAGAGTCATCTTGCCAAATGTCGCTTTCGTGCATTGCACAAGCATTCAATAGGTCCTTATACCCAACCTTTACCTACGTACATTAACACGACTAATTAAAGGGAAGCAGATATGGGGACAAAGCCGAATGCAAAAATGCTCTATCCCCCTCAACCTAACCTATCGGTAAAGCAAGGAGTATAACCTGATGTTCTTCTCTCCAGTCATTACTGGTTGATCAAGAGCTCGAGGGGCAAGCTAATCTCTATAACGACATGCATATTGAACTGATATTGAATACTATGCTCTCCCTCTTATCTCACTATGAATTTTCCCTCGCCTCTCTCTTCTCTCTATTATATAGAGTTATAGGCTCAATCTCCTAATCAATAATTTCTGTGGGATGACCTGCAGAGAGGCAAAAAAAAAAAAACAGGTTGTAATCAATACTCTGTAAAATTCTCATATAAGGGCCTAAAAGGCCTATATATTTTTTATTATTTATATTATAATTTTCTAACTATTTATATTGTATTTTTGAAATTATAAATGGGTTGAATGCCCGGAAAAACCCTTGGAGCACATGAATGGTGAGGAATATATAACTAAAATTTACAATCTAACAAATGCATTAACCACTAAATGTACTCAAAAAAATCAAAACATAAGACAATTAAACTACAATTTTACATTTTAATATAATCCTAGATTTCACAAAATCCTTTATCTACATATAAAGGTATAAAATTATATATTTGGTAAAAAAATAAAATAAAAAAATTACTAACTAATATATTGAGATTCCATCTGAAAGTAAATATGAAAGAAAGATTTTACTTGTTTTTTCCAAGTTTGTTTGAAGCTTACTGCTTTGATATATGAATGTTAATATACTTTTTCTTATGGGTTAATGATTTTTTTTAAAATTATATATGAATGATTAGATTTAATCATTAATATTTAATTAATTTAAAATACAAATAAAATTATACTTATAACTCATTATAATTTAAATACTAGGAATTAGATAAGATTATATTAATAAATATGATTGATATATGTTAATAGTTATTTTTTACCTTTTAAAATTAATGGGTTGATTCACATGGTGTTATTTGTTATTTGATAATTTGTGTGGTGATTCCATTATTGTATTAGGTAAATGTAAAAATGTAAGTATTGATCACGAGAATAGGTCAATATCTTTGATTTATGACCAAATAAAGATTTAGATTTATGACCAAATGTTCCATAAAAGTTGTCTATCAACATAAATAAAAGCAAATTTTTTATAAAAAGATCTCAACAATTTTCATAACAAAAAAATTATAAATTATTTGTATAATAAAAAAGTGTTATAAGTAACCACATTCAAATTTCTTTTATTGTTATTTCAACCATGTAAGTGAAGACAAATTGATTAAATTATTCAATCTACACATAAAAACAATAATACAGATTTTGTTATCTTTTATCAAAAAAATATGTTACAACTATCACCTTACTATTATTCTTAAACATTTCTAAAGAAATCATACTCACTCACTCATCATTTATATATATTTTTTACAACATAAATGGTTAATCATCACATTTCTTATCTCCCATAAATAGCATTATTATCTTCTGCATTTTCTTATCTCCATATTAAATACAAGATACATGCAAATACATCAACAAAACATGTAAAATTGTTGAACGAATGGACCCACCTACCCAACCACATACTTCTATATATTATAGTTTCTTCACATTAATCCTCAATCAATATATCAAGAGGATAAAAGTTTATGATGCCTCGTTATGATGAACATATACTTATCTAATTCTCAAGAAAATGAAAGTTTTTTTCAAAATCTTGATATGAAATTAGAGAAAGTTATAGATATAACAATTAAAAAGGAATTGAGAAGTAATTAAATTTGAATTTCTTATCTACTTAGCTATAGTTTAAGAAAGCTACTTAGAAAATCAACCAAATGCCTTTAAGGAACGCTATTATTCTGGCGAAAATTCTAAAGGTGGAATTCGACCAAATGATTTAAATCGGAAAAAGTACAAGAAGTTAAATGAATTTTTTTGTTTTTTGTTTTGATAATCCTGGTTGTCACCGAATATCCAAAAATAGCTATGTATTGGCGAAAATTCCGAAGGTGGAATTTGACCGAATGACTTAAATCGGAAAAAGTGCCAGAAGTTAAATGAGTTTTTTTGTTTTTTTTTGTTTCGATAATCCTAGTTGTCACTGAATATCCGAAAATAGCTATGTATTAGTCAAATATTCAACAGTTATCCTATCCCTGATTATCCGACAATTTCCTATAATCCTTCTTGCCTTTGAATATTTGACCTCGGACAATTTCTTATAATCTTTCTTGCCTTTGAATATTTGACCTATGTTCTTTTATCGTCGGCGTCAGATATCCGACGATCTATACAATATGAAAATGTGTTGTCCAATTTCCTAAAAATGGTAAATAACCATTGCATAACATTCAATTCCACCATTAATGCCTTTTTGCGCAGAAAATGTCTAATCTCAAATCAATTTGACTAATTAAAATAAATACAACATTAAT
>APFE030359811.1:0-12166 GCA_000404065.3 Pinus taeda
ATTGTTTTTACAAACGCCATCTATTTCTTCCTATCTTTTTTAGAACACATCTCCCTCTCTAGATATATATAAACTTCACCGAAATATAAACCTCTTACAATATTATTATATCATCAATATTTTATTTTTACAAATACATAACCTTTATGTTATTAATAATTATGTATGTCATAAACCCATGGGGCTTTGGATTGACTGTGATTGGGTGCATTGTTAAGGCACTCCTTGTGATAGATCACTAGTTCAAATCCCCTGTGGGTGCTTACCTACCTAAAAAAGAAAAATATGTATGTCATAACAAATTAACTAGAACTTCTCTTTAAATTTGAGTTTTCATTTCCAGTTGAAGATATAATTTTAGTTATCTATAATTAATTTACGATTTAGAATATAAATTTTAATTATTTATATTTACTTTATTTTAACTATTTCCAAAATAATTTTTATCTAAAAATAAACCATAAAAATTTAAGATAGACAAAATTATTTATGACCAAATTAATTAATAAGTTAAAATAGTTTTAATTTAAATAAATAATAATAATAAGATTTCAAATACTTTTAGTTAATATCTAGCTTTAAGTTTGAAATATAAGTAAAATTCATACCATAAAGGTGGCCCCTTCAAGAGCATAAGCCTAAGGGCATAAGCCTAGTCCAGTTGATTGTAAATTAATAAAGGAAAGATGGCATCATTGGTTGTTGAACTCAACAACAAACAAAGGGGAAGTTCACAAGTGAAAAGTGACCTATAAAGTAGTTGGTCTATTCCTCATTATGGGCCAATTATCAATATAATATTATATTAAAATTTTTCACTTCCCAAGTAAAAACAAAGTTATAATAAAATTTACGAACATAAGCTAAAATAATTTAATTTAAATAAAATAAAAAAAATAGGTTCAAAAAACCAAGTAATTCACTTTTATATTTAATATTAATAAAAATTAAATCAAATTAAAATAATCGTTTTTTTATGCCGATAGACCAAAATTTTGGGTCCTTAAGGACATTAACCACCACCCACCACCATCAATCATCAAAATATTAATGTGCTTCTTATTAAAAAAAACTATAATAAACATTTAGAGTAACATGTTACAATTGTAGAGTAATTATTTACGTCCAAGATTATATTATATAAATAATTAATATATATATAATATAATATAAATATTATAGTTAAAATATATTATATAAAATATATTAATTATATATATAATATATATTTATAATAATAATATATATTTATATATATATATAATGTTTTTCTAATATTATTCTGATAAATAATGAATTAATATTTATTAATAATTGCTATAAAGAAAAAAGATAAATTGTGTTTATTTCTAAATAATTAAATTTCTTCCCGTCATCGCAAGCAAAATTAATGATGAATTTAATCAAGTATTTTTCTTAAACTTTTACCTAGAGACCACATAGAGACGAACCGACTCTAATACCATATGTAGCAACCCTGATTTAAAATATACAAATAATTACATCAATTTATATGATTAATAATCAACACCTAACTATTCAACCATGTAACATAGAATTTTCGAAAAATATGAGCAGAGACAACTTACCTGTAGCTATGATATTCATTACTTGTGTTTTTGGAGTTGAATGCACTTTGAATTCTGCTAACCACAAAAAATATTTTGCGGACGACTCTCCACCCTACCGTAAGCTCAGCTGCACAAAATCTTTTTACAACTGGCCACCCACGAGCCCTCAATCAATGTACTACTACCAGGGAATCCTTTGCTTCACAACACTTGTCGTCCAAGAGAATGGATGAAAGAATGATGAATCTCATCTTCCTCATAATCCATTAAATAGACCAAAAATTCGAAAAGGGTCTGCATGCACACATTCCATGTGTTAACATGCAACTTTTATTTCTTTATTTTAAGTTTTACTTAATTTAATATTTCTCTTAATCTAACTCTTTCTTATTTTATTCCCTTTTACTTTTTGTTAACTTTACTTATTTTTAATATTATAATTACTTTATATATGTTTATTTGACAGTTTTGATACTATTATTTATTATTTATTATTATACTCCCTAGTATTGATTATCATGTACTATTATTATCTTTCTTAATTTTAATATTTTTTGTTTAATATATCTATTATATATTTATTATTATTATTTTTATTATTATCACACGACATTGCAGTGAATCCCAACTATGTTTGAAAAGTTAGCACCATTGGAAATCTATCATCAAGCTCTATAATGGGTTTTTCTTAGTCTTGTTTTAATTCGATACTTCATCCAAACACCACTTTTCCTTGAGGCCTTGAATCACCTTCTATTTAAATCAAATTTCTTCATATTTATTGTTTGTACTCTGATGCCACCTTGTATTTTCACTTGGTGACTTATGTTTTGATGTTCATTGAGAGTAACCACTATTTCCTCATGTTTTAGGGTCTCCTTTGGGCCCATTCCCCATGGCATTTCAAATATAAGTATCTCCATTTCATTCATTTCACTTGACATTCAATGGATATCACCATAAAGACTAGTGGATTACCCCATCCATCTCTTGCATATGCCACCTATCGAATGTTAGAGCCTACCTCACATGGGAACTCCAACACCATTACCCCTTTGCAATTTGATGTCCATGTTGTTCGACCACCTTCACTTTTGGGAGTTTAGGTCATTCTCATACTAGAGACAACAACACCATAATTTTTCATTTCTATGATCATAAATCACACCACCCCCCCCCTGGGGAAATCTGACCTCTTATTACCTTTTGGTTTACCCAGAGAGGGCCTTGTACCACTCACACTTGTTTTAGCTAATGGAAACAACATTAAGTCACCCTTATTTAGATCATCAAAGATGATTCATTATTATTGTTTTGAGGCTTTTGTGATTAGTGCTTTGTGTGTAGTTTTCTTTCGGAGTTCTCGCATCCATAATTGTTTGAATCGAAGTTTCGAGACATCCATCATGGCTCATCATCATGATAGATCAGTAAGTGTGTAAGACAAATCTCATTGGAATGAATAAATATAGTTAAGAGATGTAAAGGGAATGGAAGCCGACCCTATCATAATTGTTTTATAATATTTGGATTTAATTTAATTATTAATAAAACATGATTAAATTGAAAATATTTAATTATAATAAATAAGAATTTTAAATTATTTCAATTATTGAGAATAAAATAAATGCCTTATGTTATAATTGTTTTTTATTTAATTTATTATAATTAATTTTATTTTGGTTTTGTTACTTTAGAATAAATAATTAGATTGATCTAAAATAATTTAGAATTAGAAATTAAAGATTTTAATCTCATATTAGTGTTAATTATACTAATTTTAATATTATGTTGTCCTAGTAAGTAGATATATATAATATATATATAGTATATATATATATATATAATCATTTGATTTATGATCTATACAATAAATGAAATTCCAATTATGTCCCACAAAGTCTATTCAGAACCTTGTTAAATCCTATTACAATATGTTAGCACTTCTCTATGTGATACATATTCTTTATTGCTGAGATTTGACCTATAGATGTCCTAATCCATATTCGAAAATATTTATATCTGATTAATAGACCATCACCTCTGGAGCCATATCATTCGCTTCCAAGTTACCCTTACATGTTATGCTCTGACAAGGGAAGTCATATTCCCACCCATTAGACCATTCTCCATCACCCTCCCTTGGTGTTAGTCTCTATTAATCACATTACTATTCCTCATACCTTTGTTGGGGAATAATCATTTCCTCAACTATGGCACAACCTTTTATGTCAACTTCAACACATTTACTCTAGTAGAGTGGCCTAGAGGATAGTGTATGTTGGCTTGTTGGGGCCTGACCCAAGTTCAGAAGTGATTTAGCTAAACAAATCCTGAAACTACCAACCCTTTTGGCAATAGTCCACAGTGTGTGGACTGAGGTCTCACCCAAGGTAGTATAGGAGGGTGCTGGAATGAGGTTTCCACACCCTAGGGATGTCTTGATGAAGTTTGGGAAGTTCATGAACCAATCCTGTGTGCTTGTACTGCTCCACACAACCGTCTATCCTTCGCAACTCGTGTGACTGCTTCCGCGTAGCTTTGTAATGAGCGTGAAGAGGAGTTGTCTACATCCCTATTCAGGACTATGTGTTTATTATAGATCTTAACTTAATTATGTGGGGCCAATATTCTCATTAATCATTAAACATTTATAAGTAGTGCGTGCAATCATAAACTATAAAGAGATGCATAAATATCACAAAAGTAGTAAACACATAGTATTTTAGAGTAAACTTATCTTTTGTTAATCCTCTATTCAGATATAATCCCTACTAGATCTGCCCTGTGCACTCAACTTTACCAGGCCTATGCACACTCAGTTGTAGAGCCTCTTCCTACTACTACAAGCCAAGACTCAGACTTATAGACTCAGAGCTAATTCAGCATCCAAAACCCATACCACTTATCAAAATTAAGACTTAGACTCCCTTTACACTTAGAGCCTCGCTCTATTTATACAATCTCATGGTTCGCAGACCATGGGTAGGCTGACACATTCTATAATAAATTACATTATTTTAGGGTGGACAATCCTAGACTCTCGCGCTTCGTGCCTGCATTTTGCGGGGTCTTTACATTACATTAACCAAAAATTTGGGCTTTAATCCCCAAAAACATTCTATGGGGGGATCCGCTGCCCAATAGGCCCCCAAGACAATCACTGTGACTCATCCCGAGTCACTCTGCTAGTGTGGCGATCCTTATGCGAAGTCCATACAATGGTGCCTGTCTGGATCTGCTCCATGTCTGCTTGGGAATCATCTGCATCTGACTTGATTCTCCATCTTGATGTCAGCTTCTAGTACTTATGTTTGTAGTCCCGCACCTCTATCTAGCTTGTCGGGTCACGAAGACTGTGCTTTGGCTAGTTAGTCAGACAGTCGGCCCACCCGTGTAGGGCTTTAGGTGACTGCCATTTACTCTTCCTAGGAAGGGCTCTCCATTAAGTTTAACTAGCTGGACCGCACCTCTGTCTGTGACCTCCTTAACCACATATGGTCCCATCCAATGCATTCTGAATTTTCTAGGAAATTTTTCGAACTTGCTGTCATACAGCAACACTAAATCGTTTACCTTGAATGTGTGCAACTTGATATGGCGATTGCTCCAATATTTCTCATGCTATTTCTGTACCTGCTGATGGAATCCTACCAGACACCGTTCTTCCTCGAGTTCTTCCAATTGCACGAGCCTCTCTTCTAAGGTTTCACGGTCCAACATGCCTATCATTACTGCTATTCGCAAACAAGGTATGATGTATTCCATTGGCACAACTACTTCTGTGCCATAGACTAACTTGAAAGGTGTCTGACCCATCAATTTCTTGCACTTGGTTCTATATGCCCATAATACTGCAGGCATGCATAGGTCCCAGTTGTTTCGTTGTGCATTACATACTTTGGTCAACGCAGTCTCCACAATCTTGTTGAATGCTTCTACTGTCCCATTAGCTTGTGGATGGTATGACATACTTTGTTGATGATACACCTAAACTCCTCGGTGAGTGCATTGATAGTTTCATTTAGGAAGTGTTTTCCACGATCGCTCATTAAAATTTTCGGGCATCCGAACCATGTCAACACATTTTCGAACAAAAATGTCACAGTTGTGGCAGCCATGCAGTCCTTAAACAGTTGTGCTTCCGCCCATCAAGTCAGGTACTCTATCGCTATGATGATGTAGTGCGCACCGGTCTTCCCCTAAGTTTTGATTGGCCCCACAAAGTTTATTGCCAATTTTTCAAATGGTTGCAGCGCCATCTATGGATTGAGTGGCATCTCATCCCTTCGCGATGGTTTCTCTGTCCTTTGACATATGTTGCAGGCCCGATAGTATGCTTTCAAATCTTGATGTAGGGTTGGACACCATAGCCCAGCGCGAAGAATCTTTTATGCTATCGACCGTCATGCATAGTGTCCTCCTGCAGCCCCCCCATGTGCTTTTGCGAGGATTTGTCCTTGTTCAAATTCAGGTACGTATCTTCAAAATATCTCATCGTTTCCCATTTTGTAGAGGTGCCTCGCGATGAAAGAAAAGTCCGCCACACATACCACCAATTCTTTCTTCTGCTGAACTGGATATCCCTGTGACACAGTCCCTGTGGTTAAGAAATGGATTATATCTTCAAAGAGGCTGTCTGTGACACACACTGCAAAGAGTTGTGCATCAGGTAGTCCTTCCTCCAAATTTGTTGGTTCCTTGCCCGTCTCAATTCATGATAGGTGATCTGGTCCTGCATTTAGGTGTCCCGGCTTTACGATGACCTCGAATTCATATTCTTGAAACAGTAATAGCCATCTGCATATGAGCCCGCCCAACACATGCTTGTTCACCAAGTATTTCAACGCGGAATGATCAGTATACATCTTGAAGTGTCCACCAAGTAAATATTGGTGGTATTTTTGGAGCACGTATACCATTGCCAATCCTTCGCGCTCAGTAGTAGAATATTTCTTTTTGGCTTTGGATAGCTACCGAATCGCAAACATGATCGGGTGATCCATGCCTTACACGCCTTCCTGAGTAAGTACAGCGCCCAGCGCAATACACGACGCATCAACATGTACATGAAATTCGATGTCCCATTTTGCGAAGACCAAGATGGGAGTGGATGCCATTTTTTCCTTGAGAACATCCAAAATTTTCTTACAATCATCATTCCAACAATATGTAGTGTCTTTTTTCAATAATTGTTCCATTGGTGCAGTTATTTGTGCATAGCTTTTAGTAAACTTTCTATAGTAACCAGTGTTCCCCAAAGTGGTGCATAGTTGTTTGACACTTTGCGGTGCTTCCAGATTGAGAATAATGGCAATCTTCGCAGGGTCCACCATCAGGCCTTGTTTGCAGACCACATGGCTGGGAAGATTTCCAAAGGGGACAAGGAAGGTGCATTTTTTTAGATTCAGCGCAATCTAGTGTCCTCAAAAAGTATCCAGCATCAAACATAAGCTCGCTATATGGTGTTTAACTAACCCAAATACAATCCAATCATCTAGAGAGACCTCCAAGAACTTGTGGATGTATTCCTTAAACACAGCCACCACTATGCACGAAAATATTGTTGGCACATTCTTCAGTCCAAAGGGCATAGCAGTGTATTGAAAACAGCCCCATTCAGTTGCTAAGGTTGTCTTGCTCCTATCTTCCAGCACGATCTTGATCTGATGGTACCCTGAGAAGCCATCCGTGAATGAGTAAGCTTCTTGTCCACCAACATTCTCTAATACTTCATCTGTAAACGGTGTCGAGAATGGATCGTGAACACAGGCGTCGTTAAGCTTCCTGAGGTCCATGCAGATTCTAATTTTTCCCTTCTGTTTTTTCTCATGTACTACCATAGGACTCACCCAGTCATATTCTTCCATTGGTTCAATAATTCTGGCTGCAAGCATTTTGTCTAGTTCTTCACGGACCTTCTCTTTATACTTCGGATTTAAATGGTAAGGTCACTGTTTAACTGGCTTCGCATCTGGTTTCAGAGTGATTTTCATCATCCCTAAATCACCAATGATCCCTTTTAAGTCCGTGATTTTGGTCGGAAACAAATCTTGATATTCGCTGAGTAACTCAGTGACCTTTTCTACTGTAGCATCATCCCAATAAGTCCCCAAGCATTGCGTACTTCGGCTTTGCGTCTATACCAATGTTTACCTGCTTTGTTTTTAGTGGCGCAATGATGTCGGGATCCTCAATTGATGGTCCTCAAACTTCGTGATACCCTTCAGTCTCTGGAATAGTAATATTCTAGGGGTCATCATCATCCTCCTCTACTTGTACGTTATAACATTCTAGGGCACTACTTAACTGGGTTTCCCATGTTGGTTGAACTACTTCCCGTGGTACCTGTGGTGTTTTGAAGATGGCGGCTTTTATGGCTTGCAACGCATTGTCAACAGTATCCAACCATCAGTCTTCAAATGTGAATGTTCATAAAAATCCTCACACAAGACATCCCATTTTCCCATACCATGTCAGAGTTCTGTCTCAGTATACCAATTCATGGGTATGACATCCAGGGTGTGGTAGCATAAGTGTACCCATTCAGGCTGAGGTTCTTCTCCATAGGTCTTGGTCCATTTTTTGAGGTGCGTGCGCAGGTCATCACATCCATCGTATTTATCTTCTATCCGTAGTTGTGGTTTCCCAAATCATAACTGCATCATCCTTCTACAGTCATGCCAGTTTTCAAAATTTCCTTGATGTGTTCCCCACCAATGCACAAGTGTCGCACGCAGCGGCCACTTCAACGCATCGAACTGTTGTTGTTCCAGTACTGCGCTCTCAAACTTGCTCAAGAACTCATCCACCATTGTCAATCCATTGTATGTTGGCAAATCTCGGGCTTAGGTTGTTACACAAAGCAATGATCTAGTCATCATGTTGCAATTCAGTGTTGTCACTTTGTTTTATCAACTGTGCCAGCGTTTGTCTTCTTTGTCTGAATCCAAGGTGCAGGAACCTGCGCGCTCCCACGAGAACCTTCCATCTACAATCATATTCATCCAATCCTGATCTCGCGCAGTTATCTTGTAGATACAATCTAGGTCATCATCGCTTCCATCGTCGCACACAGGTTCAATGTAGCACGCTCCTTTGGCTGGGTCTAGTGGAACGACTATGCGAAGAGACTTATTCTCGAATATCATCTTCCAATTCTTCAGGTTGATGACTCCATTCACATCGATGGCCTAGTCTATTCCTTGCAACGTGGGATAAGGATTGTTATCATCAACAATCTCTATTACTTCAAAGTCTGTCTTTGTGCTCACGCCTTCGATATTAACTATTACCCCTTGCAACCTCGCCATGGGTAAAATCTTCTATTGGTTTGTCATACGTAATTGAATAGGGGACCACTGTAATGTGGGCCTGCCCATGTGTTCCCATGTCTGATTTGGTAGCACATTTGCATTTGAGCCCAGGTCTAGGATTACCTGATCCATTTCATATTCGCCAATATGTGTTGTTAATCTCATTTCCCTCCCGGTGCGCAATGTATGCTTTTCTAGTTTCCGGACTATGTGTGGTTTACCCGACCCTGCGCACCTAGTGATCAGCTCTTGTAGTCCTTTAACTGCCTCATTGTTGCACAACAACTTCATGCATGTCTCTAAAAAGGTAGTAAGCATAGAAGGATCCATTCCTGGCTTTGGTTGATCCTTACTACCTAAAGTAGAGGCCTTCGTGAAGCTCTTCTTAGCTTCCATAAATGTCTCCTTTGTGTGTTCCAAGTCAAACTCAGGTTCCTTTGTAGGAGCCTTGTGAACCCATGTATCTTCCTCAAGCTGCTTCCCCTTATCTTCCCCTATGGTTGCACCACTTCTGAGCACCATATTCACATTTGGGTCTTTTTCACATGGTTCAGACCTCATCATTTGAATATTTTGAGTCGGAGTAGGGTAAAGTACTCCTTTCTCATGCACCTGTGTGATCAATGAAGGACAGTCTACTGCCTCATGATCGAACTGAGCACAGTATGAACATGATATTCTCATTAGCTTGGTACAATCGCGAGCATAGTGCCTCGTCCTCCGCAATTGTAACAAATTAACTATCCACAACCCCTTCTTGGTCCCATTCCTCCTCGTCCTCAACCTCGACCTTGAAATCAAGCGTGCACCATCCTCGTTGCTAGGTCGAGGCCTTGCATTTCCGTCTGCATTCTATAGGCTGGGGTCTGCTTCATCATCAATTCATAGCTGTGACAAGTACGCTCATCGTCACCCACCAATCTACAAAAATTACAAAATAGTTGTTGGGGAGTCTGTTTATACTTCTGCAACAAGTGATAGTTATCCATCATGTGCTTTCCTCCTATCTAACAGATTGTGCACCATAGCGTAGGTGTTGTGCTTGGCCCTGCCTATGCTTCTGGTCTCATTGGCATTGGTCCCCCTCCTACCAAGTAGTTTGCAAACACTAGACAGTGGTCTCTTTCATGGCCCTGGCCTTTGCACTTTATGCACAACACTTCTTCGCGTGCCTCCAACCGGGGTGCCCTATCCTGCTTGAAGCTCTGCATCTCCAAGCATAGATTTTGTAGCTGCATATGGATTTATTGCACTCCCAATCCTGGATCTTGTATCGGTGTTTCATGAAACCTCATCGCTATTTCCAACGCTTCAACCTCGGTTGAAAGCTTTTGCTATGACAACATCATCCTCAGTTGTGGTGTTAAAAACACCACAAACCATGCACGGTGTTGTGCATCCGTTAGCATCATATTAGCCTCCTGGATCATACTCTTCAGCCTCTAATCTATATCCTAGGGGGGTTCACCTAGAATCATCGCGGTTTCTTTGAAGCCGATGATTGATTGGGTCTCTAATTTTGGCCAGCTAATTTCTTTGTTCAGCGCATTCTGGATCTCCACTATCCCTGCATTTGGATGATCATTAGATTGCCCGATATACCATGTTAGCACATGATCTTGCAATGTACTCACCAATGTAGCCTTCTTAATGTTGTGTTCATGACCCCTTATGCTTCCCACACTACTCCTACCATGAACCAGAACTGATCTAGATCCTCATTTCCTACTCCTCTAAATATGTGTAGCTTGATCACGCTCGCCATGCTAAACTGCGGGTTTGGTGGAGGTGGGGTAGGTGAAGATGGAGGTGAAGTAGTGAAGCGGGTGATGGCGTAAGCTTGCCCTCTTCTAAATCAAACTGTGACTTTTTAGGATTTACTGATATCCCAAACCTTCTGCACTTCATAAACACCTTCTTCAAATGCTACAAATGACCTTGATGGCTGCTGGAATATATTGTTATATCATGTAGTAGACAACGACGAACTTGTTCTTCTCTCCTACAAATTTTATATCTATGGCTCTCTAAAAGGTAGCCCCAACATTCATCAGCCCAAAAGGCATCTTAGAGTACATAAAAGTGCCCCAAGGAGTGGTGAAAGCAGTCTTTTCTTGGTCATCTAGATGTACAGAAACTTGGTTATACCCTGCAAATTGATCCAGGAAAGACATAATTTTGGCTCCTGAGACTTTCCGTAGCAAATGTTCCATCTTTGGCAGGGTATAATTGTGTTTTTTGGAGCATTTTTTCAGGGTTCTGAAATTGACACACAGCCTGATTTCCCCACTTTTCTTTCTCACCACTAGCAGGTTGGCTACCCACTTTGAATACCTGAGAGGAACTATGATTTTGGTGGCCAACAACTTCTTGATTTCTTTTTCAATCAGGGGGAAGAGCAAAGGATTTATGGGTCTCGGCTTCTGCTTGAAAGGAATGGTATCTTTCTCCAATGGGATCTTATGCTGGATGATATTTTTGTCATACGTTTTAAGATCACTATACTCCCAGGCAAAAACATCAGCAAACTGCTTCATTAAGGTGTACCAATCAGAACTTTTGGTAGCAGACAAATGGGTGGACACATTTATATACTTTGGATGATCTGGACTCCCTATGTTATGCCTATGAATCGTAGACTGATTTTCATTTTGGGCAATCTTATGAGGCACATCATTATGGTCAAACAACTTTTCTAGAGGAACTAGCCCTTTTGGTATATGATTGCTAGGCAATTGTACAATGCTATCATGGCCAAATTTGTTCTTTAGCTGGGGCTAAGGGTATTCCTTCAAGGTTTAATTCTCTTCATCAATTTGCATTTCAAAGAATTCGTCAATGACTTGTAGAAACCTATTTAGTTCGTCATCATCCTCAAAGACTTTCCAGTGTTGGACATTGTTAGGCAAGGAGGGTCTATATTTTACCTAGACTTCATAAGGCAATCTAGGGGGCATGGGAGGGATGAACATGCTAGTAGACACAGCAAGGGAATCAGCAAGCTGATTTTTTAACTCTAGGAATATATGAGATACAAAAGCTATCAAAAGAGTATTTAAGTATCCATACCACATCTCTGTATGCTTTCAACCTTGGGTGTCTTGCTTGGAAGGTTTTGTTCACCTGCTGAATGATGAGATTAGCATCTCCAAACACCTTTATGTCTCTGATTCCCATGTCTTTGGCTGCGTTCAGGCCCAATATCAGAGCCTCATACTCTGGTATATTGTTGGTGACTTGAAAAGTCAGCTTAAAAGACAGATGTGTGCTTTCTTATTT
>APFE030359812.1:0-10470 GCA_000404065.3 Pinus taeda
AAAATTTCTGAACTAAACTAAATAAATACATACAATTAAAATGAAATTTAAAACTAAAATTTATTAAAAAAATCTAATTCTACAAAAGAAACTAAAGTCCTAAACTAAACTAAAAGTTAAAAAATTTAAAGTTAAGCTAAAAAAAACAACCAATCAAAACCCTTTTTATTTTTAAAAAACTTTACCTTTTTATTTATTATTTATCAAATAGATTCAAAATATCTAACTTTAACTAAAAAATGAAATGAAAGTTTAAATATATACATAAAATAAACTAAATATTATAAAATAAACCTAAATCTAAAACCTAAGATCTAACTTCCTCATTATATACACAATTAATCTAAATCTAATTAATTAATACAACGGAACTAAAAATTCTAAACTATATATATTATTTAATATATATAAAGACAAGAAAACAAAAAGAAAGAATAATTTCTTAATAAAAATCTAAATGGAGAACAAGCTTTATGCCTAACCTACATTAACGCATAAAAATAAACTAAACGAAAATTGAAATTTTTGTTTTTTCCCCTTTTTTTTTACTGTTTGTGTGAACGCATGTCTGCTGCAGGTGTGACAGTGGAAGAAAAATACGCAGGTGAGATGGCGGAAGAAACAGGAACAGGAACAAGGCAACGTGGAGAGTTTCTGACTTGCGGGTTTGCTGTTTTGGTGTTTGCAGGTGTGTGGAGTGGCTGCGCGCGGGAGGAAGACATGTATTGCAGGGTCTGCGTGGTATGAAACGTTGCTGCGTGGGCAGGTGAGGGAGAAAGCATGAGGAGAAGGAGTTGCGGGGAAGAGCAAAGGGTGAAAAACGTGTGAGGAAAGAAAGGATTGCGGGATTTTGAATGAAGAAAACGCAACGTGAATGGGGATGAATGAAGGACGTAGCGTGGAGCTGGAATTTTTTTGACAATTTTGCTTGCAGAGAGACAGTACGTGCAGCTTGATGGTGGATAGAGGCTACGTAGGCGGCTGATCTGAGGGTGTGGAGAGCAGATGAGAGCCACCTTAGGGTTAAAAAAAAAAAAAAAAAAAAGACGCAGCGTGAGGAACTTTACCCAGCCTCCTTAAAAAAATTTTGAAATTTTTTCCTGCAATAAAAATGAAGCCCTGAGCAGCATGGAAATTGAAATCGTAGTCCAGAAACTTAATTAAAATTTAAAACCCTTCCTGCTCCAGATTTCTTGATAGAAACCCTGAAAAATTTTCAAAATTTGTACCAGCAACCTGCAAAAAAAAAAACCAAACACCTAGAAATAAAATGTACGAGAAACAAAACCTAAAAACCCTAAAACCAACTAACTAATTACAGTATTTACATATTTTCGACTCTTAAGCAGCTTGATTTGTCAATAATCCACAGTAATATTTTCAAAATTTAATTTTAGTGTGAGATACTTCAGAAAACCCTGCATGCATTCATAAAAAATTTCAGATGATAAGCCCGGGATTAAAACTAGCTGGGCTCTTTCAGAAAACGCAATCCGGGAGTTGGCTGGTTCAGCGGAGAACTTCCCCTAATGCCCGGTAAACTCAAAACTAAGATTTCATGCACAGCTTAAAATCAACCATTAACATAGAGGGAAAAACGATAGAGAAATCCAGATCAAATGGAGATACCTGCCATTATATTTCAGAATCTAAACTATCATTCAAACCCCAAAGATCAGACAAGATACCTGTGCCTAAATCAATCTTCATCAATCTATTATCAATGGCTGAAGAATAAAATTATGCAGAAAAATAAATCATCTTACAACATTTCTAGAAGAGTAACACCAACAAGATTTTTAACCCCAAAGTCTTTCTTTATTGCACAAAAATAACTACAAGAGAGCTTTCTTTAGCACCAGACTCTCAGATCTTATCTGATCTCAAATGACCCCTAGCACCCTATTTAAAGGAAAAATTCCCGATGGCTAGTTCGAGTCATCCATGTCAAACTAATCTCGACCGTCGATGAGGATCAAGATTTCTTTTAATTTCCTCTGTCGAATTTTTAAATGCATTTTAATATATTAAAAAATTAAAATTCTGCATTTATTTACTCAAAAATTTGACTCATTTATTTTTTTTTTTTAATTATTATTTTATTTTTATGATGTTTTTTTAAATTTTTTATTATTATTATTTATTTTATCTTTTTTTAATTTTATTTTTGGTCTTGGAACTAGTTTGGAAAAATCACCTGACCTTGACTTAGGACTTATGAGGGGATGTTCTTTTTTAACTGAGCTTCTACACATGAACTTTACAATTTCATTTAAGGAAAATTCTGATGGCTACGTCGATTTATCCATGTCACTAATCTCGACAGTCGATGAGGATCAAATTTCTTTATATTTCATTGTGAATGTTAACTGCTTTTATTATAAAAAATTAAAATTATTGGTTATTTTACTCAAATTGACTATTATTATTTTTTTTATTTTTAAAATATTTATTTTTTTTTAATTATTTTTTTTATTTTTATTTTTTTTTTATTTATTATTTTATTTTATTTATTTTTTATTTTTAAATTTATTATTATTTTATATTTATTTTATTATTTTTTATTTTATTTTTTGGAATCTTGAACCTAGCCTTTGGAAAAATCACCTAGGACCTAGGACTTAGGACTTATGAGGGGATTAAAACATTTTTTAACCCTCGAGACACTTTACATCATGAACTTTACAATTTTACATCTCAAGGGGGAAAACCCATTTGACATAGACTCTCATAGACCACCCAGTTCTGCGACCAAATATAATCTAGCAGATCAACACACTAGGATTCCCCTAAGATTTTAATAACAGAATTCATTCCAGCTTTGGGGTTAGGCTGAAGGAAAACTCTGCCGATCATGGATCGGTGAGACAAAAAACCTTCCGGAACATAAATTATTACTAGAAAATTAGGTCCACCTAGGCAATTTACATACATGACTCAACTCTGCTAAGATATTTACAATTTACACATGCAGACTGGGTTAACAACATAACATGATCAGTTCGATGACAATTGTCGAATGGCACAGACATGTCGATCAAGCGCTATCCCTTTTGT
This sequence comes from Pinus taeda, assembly GCA_000404065.3. Classification (NCBI taxonomy): domain Eukaryota; kingdom Viridiplantae; phylum Streptophyta; class Pinopsida; order Pinales; family Pinaceae; genus Pinus; species Pinus taeda. Next base: position 3,058 of record APFE030359812.1, read on the forward strand.
GAAGAAAAGGGGGTGTACTGCTATGGGTAGTTGACACGTAGTGGTCAAAAAACCCCTCAAAGTGTGTCATAGTAGAAAGTTGAGGGTGAGAGGTGCAAATTTCATTACTCATACCCCATACAACTTCTCTAGGCATCACTTATTACATTACAAAAACAATTTTATTAGCAATTTCCGCAGTGCGGAAAATCTAAAAATTTAAAAAATGACTACCTTGACCTGACCAAATTCCACGAAATTTTTTGTGTGATCTAGTATGGTAATATACATAGACTCTAGACACTAAGATGTCTTAGGGGCTCAACTTTCAAACTGTCACCCTGACTTTGGGGTAAAAAGTGAGTGAAAAAACCCAGAAAATTATCCACCTCTGAAAAAGAAGGGATAATTAACTAGATAAAAAAACACTCCAAAGTGTACTCATTTGCTGATCGAGTCTTAACAACCTAGGCCTATTACAGACTCAAAACTCATCATTACTAGTATCACTTATTACAATTCCCCGCAGCATGTGGAATTTGGGTACAAGAAAGATCATGAAAAATAGAAGTAGAGTTTAAAAACTCTTATTGACTGATGATATCTAATGGTACAAGTGTCCTTTGGATCAACCTTGGGCATGGAGTCTTCAGATAATCATCAGGTGCCACTCTAGTGGTCAATAGACAACAAAAATTATGACCTAACCAATTTACGATTAAACATTGAGGATTATACATTTATATCACACTTCTCAGTTCAAACCCTATGGAGCGATCAAGGTGACATCATTTTGGGTTCACCGTGGATGGAAACCCTTAGTTCCTTGATTCTAAATAATTTTTTTTTTTTTTAAACATTTTCGTACAGGAAGAAGAAAATAACACTCCAAGATGTGACATTAAAGCCAAATTCAACAACACCAGAAGACATACAAGATATTTCAAAAGTAATTTTTCAAGAAAGTAAAAATTTCTACAAAATATGCAAAATGAATTTGACAAAATCACTGCTGATAGAAATGAAAAAGTCTTGCGACTTAAGGATCATAGCGAAAAATTACTAATACAAATTAAAAAGCTTAAGAAGGACAAGAAGTCGTTAACAGACAAGTTAGAACATTGTATTCAAGAGGAAGTATCGAAGACGCTAGTCGTAACATCCCTAGTTGAAGATAAAGAAACAAATACCGAATCAGTCAATAGTAGAACTCAAGAAGACATCAATTAGTTGATGGAAAAACACACTCACATGTTACAATCCAGATGATGAAAATTCCAAACAGGGATTGTGTAACTAACTCAACAACTGTGGTACTAGAAGGGAATCAAAAAATTTCTAGACACCTAATAAGGGAAAGTCAAACCAAAAAGGTTCCCTATCGACATCCGAATCATGAGAGTAGACAACTCAACCAAGCTACGTATCATGACCATTTAGAACAGAAACAACAAACCGATGTTCTAAAGAATATTGATGTAACCTCATTCCAGTCCTATGATGACAATTCGTTACAAAATTCCAGCGATCAAGCATTCAACAAAAGATTAATCTAGGATGGTCTGATCCCTTCTCAGTGTGACAATTTGTTTATCACTTAGAAGATCATATCAACTTGTATCAACGAAGATAACAGTTGCGAGACGAGAAGATATTTGAAATTGAAAGAGTGATCAAGACTTTTGCATCAACAAGCTTTGAGGACCAAGATTTTTTGAGGAAGAAGGCATTGTTATGAATAAAATATATAGGAAATAATGTAAATGATAATAATTATAAATAATGATTAGTTAATTAGTAATTAGGTTGAAGAGGCATGTCTGAATGAGACATGACTCTCCATGAAGAGGCACTTGCCTAGTATATAAGCAAGCCTCTCACTCTCATTTGCATCATCAATTCTTATTCATACATTTTAATATATATTCTTGTATCTCAAGGGATATCTTTATAAACCAAGTCTTCTGGAGTATTTAACGTGAAGAATGAACTGAGTTCGTTCTAGAGATCAAAACAATTGGATATATGAGCAATGAAAGATGGGCTTGCAATATAAACAAGATTTGTACTTAAAGTAAAGATGATATTCAAGAGATAATAGACTTGAAAATGACAAGTACAACAATGTAAGATTTGCAAGTATGAAATGAGCCTACAATCCAATTTACGATAATCAATTGAAATGAGAGATAAATGAATGCAAGGCTACCTATGTGAGATGCAAGATCTTGGTTAATTTTAATTATATGCCTATTCAAAGGTGAAGGCCTTCTCCTCAATTATCGAGTCAAGTCCTAGAAACAAGGTTTTTGGGAGAAGTGTTAGGGAGGGAGGGCTAAGGCCTCGTTAATGATACCTACCCAGGACTTCTAGCAACCCAAGTGCCTCTGTTCCTACAAGGGCTCGACCGCAAGAGAACTGAAAGATCACTCGTTTTAACTTTTGTTTAAGCATCAAGCTTCTTAAAAATGATATGAAGAAGGTGATCCTAACTCTCTATCAAGCAAGCTTATGCTTGGAGGTAAATTTTAAGGAAACAAATCTAGATCTAGGATGCATATGCAAATGTTCCAATGAGATTTAATCTATGTTGCACAGGTTCGCGAACCCGGGGGTGGGGTTCTTGAACCCGTCCCGGGTTCTTGTCCCCAAGTACTAGATTCGGGTACAGGTGCTTTTGAGAAGAACCCATAAGAACTGGGTTTTTCATTAAAAAAATTGGGTTCTTTTGTCTCGATAGGTATGGAGAACCCTGATGATGGGTACTTGGAACCCCAAAATTGGGTTCTTTGGGGTTCATTTTAGTTTTTATTTTAAAAATTTAATTAATTTAACAGGCTTCCCCTAATATTCTAAGTAGCTAGTTCTTCATCTTGATAGAGGAATTGGAGTACTTATGCCTTTATCCATTAAGTAAAGAGAAATATGTTGGGCTCAAAGAAGGCAGAGAACTTAGTGTATGTTCAACACACTTCGTCTCATATCTCAAAAAGACCCTGGGTATAAGGAGGGGCCTTTCAAGAGATGGGACCAATACACTGATGATGCTATGTGTGTGGACGAGGAGATACAACCAAATGGCCTTATTGAGCTACCTCTAGTTGCTATGGATAAGCAAGAGCCTCAAGATGAGAGTGATTCCTACTTGGAGAGCATGCTAAATGAAGATCTGAGTGATGCTAATGACCTGGATGTTGATGACATGGCTTGACGAAGCCATTTTTCACTATTAGCTATTTTTATTTTAGTATTTTAAAATTCCCTAGTTCTTGTTTGGAGATGCCTTGGGACAAATTTTGAATGTAGTATGACAATGGACATATATCATGATTCAAGATTCTTATTAATATGTAAATTCCAATTTTCACTTGATATCAAACTATAAACTTTGAAATTTCATTGTGAATGTTGAATGTTCAATGATGTGCATGTTTAAATATTTAAAGTTTAAATCATAAATATTTTAGTTTTCTGTTTAAGTTGAAAATTACAAATTATATATATAAATTTATAAATAAATATTTATATTTTATATATAAATTATAATATACACCTGACGAACCCACACGTATAGTCAATATTTATTGATATTTACTCAAAACACAAGATTACATCTTAGTGATTAATGAAGCAAATTTTAAGTCACTCAATGAAACAAGAGAGATCCAATTAGATTAGATATTAGAGTAGTGTTCCAAATGCTTTTAACAAGAATGCTTCTTAAGATGTCTTTACTTATATTAGACAATGGAAACAAGTAAAAGAAGCACCAGTGAATTATGGCAAATGAGATTGCTAACAAGATATTAGAGAAACTACTTTAAATCTTGAATTGCAAGTCAAACAAAGACAAGAATTATTCCAAATGCAATTAGATCAAATAAACAATTAAGGAATGCAACTAAAGAGATCAGATCTAAACTATGATAACAATGAAACTAGCAATGCAAGAGAGACAAGTTAGTAAGTTGGATCTAAAGACTAAGAGAAGGGGAAAGAGAAAGAGAAGTCGTCCCTTCTAAAAAAGGAGGTGGGATACCATGGGTTTGAGGTCCCAAGCTCTCTCAGGAACAAGATCTTTTTCTGTTATGTTACAAGAGAAAAGGTCCTTTTGACAAGGGGAAAGGATTCTTAAACTCAGAGAATTATAATGATGAAAGAAATTCACAACACAACCTCCTCAAGGTACAAAGTCAAATCTGTGAAAATTCCTAGATCTAACAATCTCAAGAATCCTACTGCAACCAGCAAAATCTACTTCACCTAGATCGTAAATTACATTACAAGCTTATTTCAGATTTCTTCTTGAAATATTGAAGCAGCCTACACCAAATTAAATATGATTCTGAAACATAGAAACTGAGCAAGGAAATACAAACACATAGGACACCGTTATTTTTGGACAAATGTTCTTGGAAAAACCCAATGCGGGAAAACCGGTGCAACAATTATGAGGGTTTATTATTATTAAGTAGTAGCAAATCTTGAATACATCGCTGAATACCTCCCGGGTTATTTAGTTACAGAGAGAGAAATACTGGCAGAAGCTTAGTGAGATTACCTCACACAATCATTGAGAAAAAGTCTCAGTTATTCCGGCTACTGGATGAGGTGTCCTTGGCAAGCCCTGCGCTGTTTCTGCACTGCCTCTATGCTGTCCTAGCATCAACCCTTTAAGGCACAATGCCACCCAACTGGGAAATCGATTAGTAGCCCAAAGTCACTGCTCTTAGTGTCCTGGTTGCACACCCCAGCTTTCGGCTGCTGAAGCTGACTCTCTACTCTGATTTTCACCTTTCTCTCTCTCTCCCTTTGCACTGCTTTTGTGTAGCCCTTCTAGCCCTGTGTTAGCCTCTACGTCAAGGCTACTGGATCACTCTTTGCCTCTCTCTGTTGATGATTCTCCCACTGAGAATCTCTCTCTCTGGACGCTGCTATTCGTGCTTCTCAACTGCAAGAAATCCCCTGAATCAAATTTTCCTCCTGAGAACTTCTCACTTCAGAAAATTGGTTTCTTGATCTCTCTTAGTCTATTTTCCAAATGACCCTCAAGCCCCTTCTTATATCTTCCCGTTGGACAACCAACGACCTAGATTAACTCCTAATCAAAGGCTCTAGAATCTTTTGACTTTATCTCCATCTTTATCTAGAAGATATCATTCCACACATTAGCATTAATTACCCATTTAAATATTTTAATTTTCCTAAGTTATTAGAACCCCATAAAATATCTAATTATTTTAATTATATCGTTCTAGTTGGTGAATTTCCCAACAACAGTTTTTGGATTCTTTGGAATGCATGTGCCCAAGCCTCGCTGCAAAATTTGAGGCTTAGAGCACATCCGATGCTACCCCAAATCAACACTCCCTCTTAGCAAGGATGTGCTCTAGCAATATATTGCTGCTACATACTGCTCTGACTTTGAAGCATCGTCTTTTGCGCTGCTGATATCTGACATGATGTCCACCAACTACTGTGCTGCTGCTGCTACTGTACTGTTGCCCTTGACACTGCCACTACCAATGCTACATCTGTACTACAACTCCCTCTCAAATGCTGCATCTGCTATGCTGCTAGCACTGCAACTGCTAAAACTACAGCCGTACTGCAAATCAGTTGCTGAGAGAAGCAACTGAAAAACATCCAAAATTACTGAACTAATTGTGTTCAGTATGATACCACATGAATGCTGGAACTGACTGCTGCTAGTCTCTGCGTTGACCCTCTGAATCTACTGCGTTGCTGCTGACCTCTGCTCTGTGCCATCTACACTGCTGTCGACTCTGCTCTGCGCTGTTCAGTCTTTGGCGCTTCCAGGCACTGCAACTATCTCCCCGTCACTCCTTGGCTCCATCAGACACTAGTCCATCCTGCTACTGCAAAACTGGGCTCCCGTAGCAAGGTATTGCTTTGAGAGGTGGACTCCTTAAGGATCTTGCCCATTTGTAGCTCTATCGAACTACAGTTCTAAATCAACCCACCTCCCTCCTATAGTTATCTTGGCTGTCATGGCGAACTCCTCCTCTTGTTCGATCTTTGCGACTGCAACCTTAGGATTGTGCTTCTCATCCTTGTCCTTTTTCTTCAAGGGACACTGGGATACATAGTGGCCCATCTCACCACATCTGAAACACTTTACCTTGGAGACGTCTTTCTTTCGTCTTTGTTGCCCCTGCTGCCCCTTCGATGTAAGGGCGACATTCTCCTCCTCCTTGGGCTTCGACCTACTGCTGCTGTTGCTTCCGTTAAGTTTGACCTTGACCAGGTCTCTCCTCAGCTCCTCTTGTTTTAGAGCTGCCCACATGTCATCCCAATTAGGCAATGTTGTTTTGCTCGGGATACTTTGGACAAAGATTTTCCATTCATCTGAGACAAAATTTAGGGCTAGTCTCACTAACTCCGAATCCTCAATTGTATGCCCTGCAGTCGACAACTCATCACGGGTCTCCTTCAACTTTGTGAGGAATGGATCCACATGTTCTCCCTTCTGCATTTGAGTAGATCTCAACTTCTGTTTCAAGTACATCTTCTGCTGCTCGGAAGATGCCTAATACAACATGGCCAAAGCATCCCACATCTTTTTAGCAGTTGCTCTTCTAGCAACGTGGCACACCACGTGATCCTTGACTCCATCTAGGATGATCCTCTTGGCCTTTGCCATCTCAGCCTTGTACTTCTTTAGCGGATCTACATCCGTAGGTTCAACTACTACATTATCGACATACGTCTTGAGGGCATGCTCATCTAGAAGGAAAGACATTCTAGCCTTTTAGATGACATAGTTGGAAGCTCCATCCAACCTGTCCTGATCCCTCAAGCCACTCGTTGCCATATCCTCCGAAAATTGTCGAACAACTCCCTCTTTCTCCCTACTGCGTAGCTTCTAGGCTGGCTTACGCACTCCCTTATGGAGCTGGTAAGTCTGCTACTCCTCTGCTTCGCAGCAAATGAGAAATACTGATTTCCTTGACAAGAAATCACTGGGAAGTATTCCCTCACTATGCGATCTGCTTCCTTCTTCCAACGACTTTTCTGTCCAACACTTAGCTTGCAGAAAGCTGAGTCCTTGTAGCTTTGGACTGATGCTTTGCGTGGTTCCCTCTGCCTTGGCAAATTATCGATCCGACAATCTTACCTCTTTGTTGGCTCACTCAGAGAGAGACACCCACGAAAATATAACCCTCCTGGTTAGAACTACGCAATCCCTCAAGGGATTCGAACTGCTGCTTCCTGCAGCAAGTTGGCCCTTTCTTCAGTGCTAGATCTGCTCTTCCTGTTTCACATCAACACCTCTGATACCATGTGAAAATTCCTAGATCTAACAATCTCAGGAATCCTACTGCAACTAGCTGAATCTACTTCACCTAGATCGTAAATTACATTACAAACTTATTTCAGATTTCTTCTTCAAATATTGAAATAAATTACTGA
>APFE030359815.1:0-21513 GCA_000404065.3 Pinus taeda
CTCCTTTTCTGTCTGGGGCCCGCCTTGAGGATGGAGGTGACACTCCATTAGTTGACAACACTCTCTACCGAAAGCTAGTGGGGAGCTTATTGTACCTCACCCACTCTAGACCAGATCTTTCATATGCAGTAGGGGAAGTTTCCAAATACATGCAGGAGCCACATGAGCTACACTTGAATGCTGCGAAGCACATCCTCTGATATGTGCAGGGCACCATCACATTCGGGATTCACTATGCAGCAGGCACTGCATTGAATCTCCTTGGCTTCAAAGATTCTGATTGGGCGGGAGACAACATTGATCGCAAATCCACCTTCAGATATTCACTCAGTCTAGGATCTGGCCCTGTCTGTTGGTCGAGCAAGAAGCAGGTTGCTATTGCTCTCTCTTCAGCTGAGGCCAAGTACAGAGGAGTAGTCAACATCACCATTCAGGCTCTGTGGCTACAACACTTCCTCACTGAGTTGGGCGTCCAGTTCCACCAGCCCATTGTCATCTGGTGTCGCAACTAGAGCACTCTCAAATTTTGCAAGGATCGAGTACAGCAGCAGCAGACAAAGCACATACAGATCCATATGCACTACATTAGAGACTTAGTACATGATTGGGTCATTGATTTGCAGTTCTGTCCTTCAGCAGAATAGACTGCAGACATCTTCACCAAGACATTCACTGAGCAGAAGTTTCACTCTATGCGCGATCGTCTTGAAGTGAAGTACATAGTTTCTTAGCAACTGTCTTTTCTTCCTCTTTTCTTTTGATTACATTTTATTTTGAGGGGGGGTTTTCCCACGAGTTTTTCCCTCTTTCCTCAATTTTAGTATAAGTTGCACTATATTTTGGGTGACCTTTGGCCTTATTTGCCAGGGCCCATTTTCTATTTTTCTCCATAGTGGTGTTCATGGGGGTGTTGGAACTACTACACACTGTTGATGCCCCGAAAATCGTTGTATCAACATTGGGGGATAACCACCCGGTCCGGACCTTAATACAGCTCACTTTTCCGTTTGGGATGGTGGCTCCGACTGGATATAATGGGACCAGTTTCCCAATAATGAATAAAAGGGGTGGATGAGCAATTGGTTATCTAATCTAATGATAGGCGAATAACTTAATCTATCAACAAAATAAAAGAACTAAAACTAATCCCGGGAACAATTATTCTTTGGAAATGTAGCATTTGATGATCATTGTCTATCGACAGACATATAGATGACTCTATCAAATAAACATAGGTATTTGTTCATTCAAAGATTACTTCATTTAAATAGTTAAACAAAGCGATTAACACAATATTGCTACACTTATCATTTATATCATCGATGCATACATGATTAGAAGAAAAGCACACTGTACACATCCAATAGTGGAATGAATAAAGAATGCTGTTAAAACACATATATATATCTGATAATAGCAAGAACGATCAAATGACAATTCATATAAAAAGAATGAGTTCAGACATAGATAATAGTACCATATGAGCTGCTAATCAATCCTAATATCAATCGCTATTTGAAATTCTTCTTCCAACGCAGAAATACTTTCAAACAAAGACAGTAGTGCACATTCGCATAAAAGCTTCTTTGTCAAAAATCAGAATGATTGGTCTAGTTTTATAAAAGAATATCCCTGAAGTACAATAGTGCAATTTCAGGGTTCAAGTCATATACAAAACTTTACGACCCTTTCTAAATACATGAAAGGGTCTATAAATACTAAACTAAACTAAATATCTATGAAACGAAAATCCTACTTAATTGGTATCAATTGATGATAAATATCTCCTTTGCAGCGATCTGGCAGTCGGTGGCATGAATCATCATTCAGGCTATTTGCCTTTAAACCTGAGCTGACTTATCGCAAGCATTGGCTCCACTTCGGGTGGTCTGTTGAGGCAAGAATTGAGTTGGGCGGCATAGGAGGCATCCTGAATATCGGGAATGATATACCTGATTGCATCTGTAAGGCATTTGAGGGTGGCTCTCTGGCTGTGCAGTTTGACTAAAAAGAACCAATAGGCGTCCCATGTCAAACTGTTAATTCCTGCGATTAACCTTCCATTTTTCTCTAGCTCTGGGTAACATGACTGCTCCAATATTTTAGCTGTTGTCAATTTGCCTGGAGTACATTGAGAGATCATGTTAGACAAGTAAAGAGTATTATTAACCAATTCAACCAAATTACTAGTGGTTGTTTTGCATCTTGAAATTGCTCTTTCTGCCTTCATTAACTGAGACTGCCATTCTGTAAATAATATCTCTTTATGCGATTCTAGAATCCTTGGTAAATTAGCCGCTTGTCCCTGATCGGTATCTTGCCATTCAAGAAAATTGGTCAATGTTTCTTCGGCTTGATCCAAGTCTGTTCTAGCCTTTTCTGCTTTCTCACTTATTGATGTAGTTAAATTGCATAATGGTTCCGCCTGGGCGATTTGCTGACATAAAAGCTTTATCTGATTTATCAATCCCTTGTTTATCTGAAATGCCTCTACTTTGAATTCATTTATCTGTGGAAGCTTCTTTGTTTGCTCTAGCTAGGCCGATAACTGAGCAATCTGCTCATCTTTTGACTTCAGCATTTGTTCATTTGATGCTTTTAGTTGCGCCAACGCTTCAGATAGTTGCTTCTGCTTTTGAACTGCGCTGTCATCAATTCTCTGTTTCTCTTCCTGCAATTGTTTAGTCAATTGGTTATTTATTTGTTGTTGTACTACCAATTTTTGTTCTGCCTACTCCGCCTTTTGCTGTGCTTCTGATAGTTGTGCTTGTAGTGAGAAGATCTCCTGGTCTTTTGTCTTCAATAAAATGCTCACCTCTGATGCCTTGTCTATTGTCGCCGCCGAATAGGCTCCAGCATATTGTGATAGTTTTGTTAAATCATCAAAGGGGTCAAATTCCTCTTTCCAAAGCACATTTCCCGTCACTGTTTGTTCTGGGAATAAGGAAGTTTGATCAGTCCTTCTCCTCTTCCTCTATCGTTTCACCAAAGCTTTATGTCTTGGGCTATAGAAGACATCTAAGGGAGGAATTTCTTCTATCTGCAAAATAACCTGGTCAGAAGGATCCTTTGGGATTATTTCTACTTCTTTTGACTTGGGTAGGTCATTGGTTTCACCTGAAACCTGCTTTGAAGTTGCTTCCTATGTAATGACCTCTTTTGATGTCTCGTCATCTTTAGAGCATTCAAGATTGCCGATAATTGAATTGAATTGCTACCATTCCTGGAGCAATTTTGGGTCAATTTGAGTATTTTCATTTACATTTATACTGCTCTGTTCTTACTCTTTCGCCCGGGTCTCCTCTTGTCTTTTCTCATGCACTTCTTCCTATTCCTTTGATGTAACAGGAGGTTCCTTAACAAGTCGCTGCTCAGGCTCGCTTGATTATTTTGTTGGGGTTGTCACTAACAGATCTAGAGGCAGAGTTTGCAACCTCTGTTCTCTAAGTCTGTTGAATTCAACTAATCCTTCATCTTTGTATTCAATTATAATCAGTGATCTAACTTGGTACATTGACTCGGCTGATGAGAACAAGTCCTCGAACCTATCTTCTTTATGCTCGAACTTGGTCAATTTGGCCTGTTCAAGTACATTGTAGGCGACTTTGGGTGGATCAAATCGCCTACTAGGGAGAGTTTCCAGAGTTAATGACTTTATTTTTTCAGATTCTTTCTCTGCATGTTTGAAATCATGTAGAGTGTAGATACCACATCTCAGGGGAAAAGAGGGCAAGACCTGTTTCTTATTCTTCTTTAGATTTTGTGTAACTCCATCGGAGGTAATCTGATAGGCTATCTCCCTGGCCAGCAGTTTATCAGGTATGTACAAACGAAGAATGTGAGGTTTGGCTTGACTGCCAAAAATTCTGATATAAGTAAACTTTTCCTCCCCGAACCAACTTCCTATTGATGTCAAATCAATCCCTGCTTGGTAGGAAATCTTAGGGGCAGGCTTATTAAAGATAGAATGATGAATGGGCAACATGAAGCCATTGCAGATTTGGTATAAATGGTGCTTGTAGTAGGTTTTCCACAAGTTTTGATGGTATATGTGAATGGGCGTGGGGTCTTGCGACGTCCACCTCCATCCGAGCACAGGAAATTCAGATTTAAAACACAGGATATCTAGCATATAAGCGCTATAGTAGAATGGGGGAATAAGCCTTTCAGTGACGCGGGATTTGGTTCTAAAATCAAGAACTGCGGTTGCTAACTTATCGGACAGTATAGTTGCCCAATCCATTATTTCACCATTACATGCCGCTTCCATCAAGGGAACCATTTCTATAGTAAAGTTAGCGGAATCATGTAACCCCCACAACCTACACATCATTATCCCAGCATAACGATAAGGAGAGCATAGAGAATCAACCAAGTACTTACCCAAAGATTCATGCTTGTGTTTTGCCGGATTTTGCCTCCATTCCCGAATGGGTTCAGATTCAATCTCGTTCTCATCTCGGAATTTCTCCAGAAATGCCGTGTTGTACTTCTTCTCTGGCACAGGTAAATGATACATTTGCCTCAAATCCTCAGCTTGAAATGAACTGAAAATTCTCCCATCTCTGGTGCTAAAGGTTCTGTCTGTGATTGGAATTTCCTGAATTGCCCATCTCACCACATCTGTATATGGGAGAATTTGTTCCCGAGATGCTATCCGATGAAGAAAAGAGTTGGCTAAGTCCTTTAGATTAGCATCAGATTTCCAAGTGCTATCTGCTGAGGCTTGTACTACTTTCATCATTGGTCCTTCGGCTTCAATCAAATTATAGGTACCTTGCCAAGTAGTTTTGGCGAGTCCTAGGCATGTAGTATCTGATATTAATCCTTTCTTTTTAGTTCCTGGATCAACGATGAGTTGTCCTGTGGCCGGCGAAGCAGAAGTGATTGCAGTTTTCTTAGACTTCTTCCCCATTTTTCTTGAACTCGTTACTTCGGAAGAGTTCTGCACAGGAGTGATAATGAACGTAATACAGAAAATCGATAGCGCAAATCGAATATGAGTGAGATATATATCGATAAATGCATGGTGAATGATTAACTTAAGGTGGCCTCGGATACAATCTATGAAAAGATTTTTAGGCTTACTGTTTCATTAAATGGCCGTTAAGACCTGTCAATCCTTTAAATGCCCATCATTTCGATTATTGGCCGAATGATTTGTTTAAGCATGCCTTAGATGTTTTGGCGGTTGAGCGCAGATGAATGGCTATTCGGAAGATAAATACGAATTAATCGTGATAACTCTACTTTAAGATTCTTTGAAATTTGCGCTTTTGGCCTTATCGCAATCGGGCGTTGGGGAAATCTTAAATTGTTACATTGGTTGCATTTGGAATCCCCGATCGCCGATAGCGATATCGCATCCTGTCGGGAGTATTAACCGGGGCACTTTAAAAGCATGCATGGTAAATCGCCGATCGCCGATAGCGATATCGCATCGCATCGGAGCGAAAATGAATTTTATTGCGCCAACTTATTATTGCCGATATCCGATAGCCTATTTTGCATCGGAGAAAACTAGTGGGTCTTTAAGTTATGCCTCCTTTGTCATTGCGATATGCGATTTTGCGATCACTTTATCGCAATGATAAAAGATTAATCATTTATATATACATAAGACCTTTAATTGGTTTATCAAAAATGTTTATTAGCGTTTTTATTTTGTTTTCAGACCTTTTTGAGTAAGACTAAGTTGATACCAATTAAAACTAACAAGGGACCCATTTCACATTATAGTTTTTGGATAATAATGATATGAAATGGGGGGTTGTTGTAGAGCACAACGCACACCTACATGTAGACTCTTAATTAGAGCATGGGACTACATGCAAGATTCCTTCTGCATGATTTACTCCTTGATTTTCTCCTTCTTTAACTCCACAACTGGTTAGTTCTTCTGCATGATTTACTCCCTAATTTGCTCCTTCTTTAACTCCACAACTGTTTAGTTCTTTTGTATGATTTATTCCCTGATTTGCTCCTTCTTTCACTCCGCAACTGGCTAGTTCTCTCCAAAACTTGTTGTAGGTGTTGAGTCTTCTCATTGATCACCACTATCATGCATTACCTTGGGATCTTCACCCAGCAATGTTATATCATGAGCATTGTAACCTATTTTCTAATGAATCATTCTTTTGTTCTTTCAATTTTCTTTTAGTGTTTTTTCTCTGCAAAGCTGTGTGTTCAACCTTTACTAGCTAGATCCATCTGTGTAGGTTTTCTAACACATTTACATCCTAAAGGCCACTCCACTCATCGATCGTCCATATATAGAGAGTTGTATTGACAATATGAACAAACGTTGCATTGCACTCAGCCAGTTCTTCTCACTAATAGAGCCCTGCCTCTCCCACTTGGCATTAGTCTTGCATTGATTCATCGACCCCATATTGTCTTCTACCTCACTTAAGTGTATTATATCGGCAATGGCAATCAAGAATCATAATACGACTGTGCACTTGGGCTTTGTATATGTTGTTGCAATCTAGTGATGCACACAACTATATGAAGCATCCAATGTAGGAATCTGGTGTTGCATTTCCACGATGTAATTTATGATGTTCCCAACGCCAAGAAAGCGACATCTATGCTTGTGGGTGCACCATAGGGGGCTAAATTCACACTTCTCAGTGGAAAAAACAATCACTTTGGAGATCTGGCCGTGATGTTACCAAGGCCAGGAACGTGACATCTATTCTTGTGGGTGCACCATAGGGGGCTAACTTCACACTTCTTACTCAAACATATAATCACTTTGGAGATCTAGTGGTGTCTTCTCACTCAAAAAGACAATCACTTTGGAGATCTAGCAGTGTCTGTATCATAGAACGCAGATCACACCACAAATTTTGAATTTACATTGCAGAGAAATCATTTTATACGTCATGATGAAGCTTCATTTTATAAATCATGATGAAGTTTCTTGACTGTTGCTTATAGTGACTTTTCGGGAAGTTATCTCAAGTCTCTAAAAGCTATGAGACAACCTCTTGAACTCTCGTAAAGACTTCCTACCTAATACAGTTAATGCGGAAGGTTGGTTGGTTGGAATTAATGTTTTCCAACACTCCCTCTTAATTCCAATCACATGACAAACACACAAAATACCTTGTAGCACAATCCATAAGACATAAACATACTCTTAATTGACATGCCTACTAGTCTAAGTCTCTACTAGGCTTACAACATAATCTAGATTTTCTACAACACAGGATTTGATATCAAATCTTTCATTTTTGCCTTCTTGCTAAATGGTCCATGCTTGTTCATTTGTTGTTGCAAATTCATTTTTACCTTTCCTTCCATAAAATGGTGATGGAGCTTCTGCTTTCTTGATTGCGGGTTCACATTCTTTGTATTCAATATTGTTGTAGGTTTTTGGGACTTATACTTGTCATTAATTCTTGCAATTTCTTCTTTTATTGCTTCTTCTTAGCTGTCAATATCTGCACACTTAAAAGAAATGTTAGATTTATATAAGATATCATAAAAGGAACCATTGTCATACTTCTCTTTTAAGAGAGCTTTGCTTCCTTCATCTCTCCTTGCTCTTGTCACCAAAAAAACAACTCATCAATAAGATGCTTTTCTTGCACGAGATTGAACCACTCTTCATGGGATACCTAATTCTCATCAAATTTCACTTCATATATCGCTGCGTCACAAGGAGTTTCATAACTATCACATGCTACTCTATTGTCAACTATAGACATACTTTAAGTCTTGATCCCAATTATGATGTTTTCAACTCAATAACCTTTTTTAACACCACCACTTTCATCATCTTCAACTTTCTCACTCTCCTCCATATTGTACTTCATTTCAAGAACATCTCGAAATATTTTTACATTATGTATTTCACCAAATTCATGCAAAATACTAGACAAAATGATTTCATCTTGAGCTGATATAATGATAAATAATGCTACTGCAATTCTACATTTATCATCGAAATTCATAGAAATTTCTATGACAAATTTCCATAAATCTATTGAACCAATAAATCCTTCCATTTTAATTTCCGAAGCTTAAATTTTTTAACTACGAAAGTAGGCAGAACTGGCATTAATCACTTCAATATTGCATCAACGTCTTCAAATTCTTTGAGCTTGTTTAGATTTGTATCTGGTATTTCATATTCTGCCTTTTCTATTTGATTATCTCTCTTAATTTTTTTTAGTTCTCTTTGAAAATCTTTGAGTCTCTTTTACCGACCCATCGCTCGTCGCTCTACCACATAGCCAAATCTTTATTAGTGTTCTCAATATCCAAGATAACAAACTCAGATAGCCCAATCAATCACACATTAAATCACGCCTTAAGATTCTCACTTTACACCATGAGACATTCATGGTACACAAACCCATTTTATATATATTTTCCTTTGAAAGGAATAACACAAATATCTCCCCATATAGAAAAGCACGTTTTTTTAATAAACCCACTTTAAAAAAACACTCAAAAGTATCCAAATTATTATAATGCAAGATGATTTCACAACTTTAATTACATTGTGTGAATATATTAAATTCTTTTCTTTTATTTGAATGGACCCTCCTTCCTTTTTGTTTCCATGCAATGCTGCTAAAAAAGAACATTTGAAAAACACTCAATATATTTAAAGAACTTTACATTGCCTTTAAAGAAAATTCAACAAGATTCAACTATGACCACGCTTGTCCATAGGCTGTGAGTTCTTTCTCAGTGCTCCTTGGCCTCCAAACTCCTTCACGCTCGTCACATCGTTATTGCACTTCAACTTCATGTTGAAAACATCTCACACAATAGCAGACCACTTCAAACACGAAACTCCACAATGGTACAAGTTCAACCCTCTTCGTTGGGGAATTGAAGTTTTCGCTGGCCTCCAAAATCACTCTTCTTCCCAATCCACAATTGTTAGACTGATTCAGTGATCCACAATGATTGAACAATGATCTCTAGGTGCATGCTCTCAATTATTTTTCATCGAGTCCAACAGCTTCGTCCCACCAGATCCATCTCAAATCTCCCTTGCTAGCACTGTACAATATCAATTCAAACACTTAACACAACAGCCTATACTCTGGATTACAAGATATCCATGCTAGCTCGTTAAATAGAATAGCAACGACTCTCTACTGAGGTCAAGAGTCCATGCCTCTCTTCAACTATGTATCAGCGCTCCGCATAGCTCAATGTCATTATGTCATTTTCCCACAGCAAGAAGAGCTCATGCTCTCTGTACACTCAACACATCAAGTAACTTCACGCTATCTCACGCTCTCTACATAGCTCTTAGATAACGGACAAAGCAGGTTCTCTCACAACTCTTCCACACACAACACTGCAACAAACAAAATACTCGGCAGCAGTCTCCAGTTCTTCACCGCAGTAGACCAATCTGACGGTCAACAGGCACAAAACAACCTCACCAATCTTCACACACACATGAACCACTTTTGGAAGTCTGACAACACTTCCACAGGCTACAATCTTCCTGATCCACTATGCACAACTCACGTAAGCTCTGAGACCATATCAGAGAACACAAATCACACTACAAACTCTTAATTTACATTACAGAGAAATAATTTTATACATCATGATGAAGCTTCTGGATTGTCGGTGATAGTGGCTTCTTCAAGAATCTATTTGAAATCTCCAGAAGCTGCAAGACAACCTCATGAACTCTTGAGAAAACTTCCAACCTAATACAGTTAATGTAAAAGGTTGGCTAGTTGGAATTCATATTTTCCAATGCTCCCCCTTAATTCCAACCACATGACAAACACACAAATTACCCTATAGCACAATTCATAAGAGACAAACATACTCTTAATTGACATGCCTACTGGTCTATACATGTCTTCAACCTCTTCCTGCATTTTATTTTTGTATGGAGGTAGGTAGTTCTTCTCACCGAACAACAACTCATCAATAAGATTTCTAGTTGGAAGATGGTTGGTCTTACAGATAAAATATAAACTATAATGTGAAAATGTAAAATGAAGACTTTCGTAGAGATAAGAATTAGTTTGACAGCTACATGCTCTTATTGTAATTAATCCTTGCTGAGGCAAGCCTGATGTGGAAGCTTAGTTATTTTTATATTCAAATTTTGTAGAAAATCTGTGATAGGCTAACCTGATAATGCAATATAAATCAAAGTAGAATACTATAGCCTACTTCTACTATCAATTTACGGAAGCTTGAAGATCGAGTTGAACAATATAACTAGAAGAAGAAGAATCAGTGGCACAATACACATGAAAATACTTTGGGGAAAGTCTCAGATAAAAACCCCAGACTATTGTATTATCATACATGGTGGGAATACATAGGAATTATACAAAGCCTTAGCTCTCACAGCTAGCCAGCTCTCAGTACAATCCTCACAGATGTTCACAGGCAATCTTGACTTCTCTCCAGCCTTCCTTTCTACCCTCCAAGCTCCTATTTCCTTGTGTTGTTCCTTGTGGATGATTAGCCTATTACCAAGTGGAAAAACAAGCCTTCAAAACTGTGAAATCCTCAAGAATGAATCCAAACTGCATGCATGAGTTTTTTGCATGAGAAAAAACATGAAACTAATAGTACATTGTCCTTGAAAATTAACCTCAACTATTTCTTTCTCAGAATAGACATGCATGAGTTTTTGATGAGGGAATCTTCAGTTAACTAGAGTAGCACTAGTTGAGTGCATTAATGCATCAACTGTCTGTTAACTCACTATCAGTTCCCCAAACAGTTTGGAACTAATTTAATTGGACTTAACTTAGTGAACTGAGTTAACTAATTACAACTCAAATATAACTCAATCTTATTTCCTTAATTTAAGGGATAACTCTTGCATGACTTCAAAAAGACTCCTAACTTGAATTTCTCCAACTAATTAATTTAAAATAAATTAATTAATTATTTCCAAGTAGTTGTTAAGACTAAATTTGATTTTAATTCAAGGAAAAATTAAATTAGAATATTCTTGTTGCCATATTTCAACACTCCCTCTCAACAAGAAAGGGATTATTTGCCACCCCGATCCTGTCTCTGTGGAACTCAAATTTACACTTTGACAAATTATGCCTTTGTTAAAATGTCAGCATCTTGCTCCTTTTTCGAAATATATTGCACCAACATGATCCTCCTTACTACACAGTCTTTGAGTTGATGATACCGGATGTCGATGTGCTTGGACCTATCATGAAATACTAGATTCTAAAAGAGTTTGATACAACTCTGATTATCACAATAGATCACAGTTGGATCCATCCTCTGATCAAACAAACCAACTAGGATTTTCCGCATCCAGATGGCCTCACATGCTACCTGACTTGCAGCCATGTATTTTGCCTTTGCCAAGTTGAGTGCAATCGACCTCTATTTCCTACTGTATCAAGAAACTGCAATTGGCCCAAGGTTGAAAATCCCTCCTGATGTGCTCCTATGATCTGATGGAATCCTTGCCCAATCTGCATCAGTGAAGCCTTGTAGCTTCACTCCCTTTGTTTGTCTGTACCATAATCCATACTGAGATGTGCCTTTGAGGTATCTCAATACCTGCGTTTCCGCCTTCCAAAACATCTTGGTAGGTTGAACCATCGCTTGACTCAGTTGGTCCACCACATAGCACAAATGTGGTCGTGTGTTCATTAAGTACATCAGTGAACCCACAAGCTACTTGTACACAGTAGCCTCTACCACTAATCTTGAAGTAGCAACCTCCTTCCTCCAATTACCTGCTAGAGGAGTCTACATGGGCTTGCACTTATCCATGTGGAATCTCCTGAGTATCTCATTGGCATACTTGCCCTGAGACACAAACAACTCCCCATCCTTATACCACACTTCCATGCCAAGGAAGTAATGCATGAGACCCATGTCTTTCATCTCAAATTCTCTTGCAAGGTCCTCCACGCAAGACATGATCAACTAATCATCACCAATCAATATGAGATCATCAACATAAAGTACGATGATCAACAACTTACCTTTCACCACGATGTGGTACAGGTTCGCATCCGCTTCACTCTTTGTGAAGCCCAACCCGATGAAGTAGTTGCCTATCCTAGTGTACCAAGCACAAGGTGCTTGCTTCAGCCCGTACAATGCTCTCTTGAGTTGGCACACATGCGACTCACGATGAAGGTCTCAAAACCTTCCGGCTGCTCTATGTATACCTCTTCCTCAATATGACCATTGAGGAATGTAGTCTTCACATCCATCTGATGAATCTTCTAACCCATATGTGCTGATAGTACCAACATAGATATGAAATATGTGTACCTTGCGACAGGAGCAAAAGTCTCATCATAGTCAATCGCCTTGACCTGTGAAAAGCCACAGGTAACAAATCTTGCCTTATGCTTCTCCACACTACCATCAACAACTTTCTTTACCTTGTAAATCCAATGGGAAGTCACAACTGACTTGTTCTCCGGTGTCGGAACCACGTCCCAAACATTGTTACGAACTATGGAGTCATACTCCTCCACCATAGCATTAACCCAAATCAGTTGTTGCATTGCTTCCTCAAAGGAAGATGGCTTGGTCTCAACACATTCCTTGGTAAGGGCCATGTATCCAGTGTAGCTCTCAAGTGACCTCCTCTATTTGCACTGAGAAGATGGTGCTCCCACATTCTCTCTCACATCCTCCAAAAATCTATCAGCTTATCTTGTGTGCTTCCGTCCATCTCTGGAAGACTCTGCTTGAGTGGATGTCTCCACTCCTGGAACCTCTGCATGTGGCTGATCCGCATCACTCTGAGGCTCCTCCTCCTTAGGAACCAACAATTCCTCCATATCTTGTAGTTGGAGCTCCCTTTCAAGGGAAACTCACATAGCCTTTTGCTCATCAAACTTGAGATCTCTGCGAACCACTATCTTCTGACTGGTACGCAAGTAGATCCGATAGTTGTGAGGTGTATCAGTGTAACCCAAAAATATCCCCAACTCTACTGTCAGATCAAGCTTCTTCCATGCATCCTTTTTCACATGGCAATATACCGATGAGCCAAAGATCCCGAAGTGACCCACATTTGGTCTCTTACCGGAGAAAGCTTCCTCTAGTGTCTTCTTCCCAAGTATGCAATGCGAGCTTCTATTCTGAAAATAGACCACTGTGTTGCATGCCTCAACCCACAAGTGAAGTGGTAGGCCTTGGTAATGCAACATTGCCCGTGCCGCCCCTACAATAGTTCTATTCTTCCTTTCGGCTACCCCATTTTGTTGTGTGTTATGAGGTGCCGTCAACTCTCGTTTAATTCCTTCTACTGCACATAAGTCCTTAAACTCTTGAGAGACATATTCTCCACCATTGTCACTTCTCAAGGCCTTGATCTTCTTCCTTGACTCTTTCTCAACCAAGGCTTTGAACTCACAAAACTTTGTGAAATTTTGGTCCTTCCTCTGCATGACATAAATTCAGCATTTACGAGAATAGTCATCATTGAAAATCACATAATACATTTGCTTCATTGTGGATGCCATCAAGAATGGTCCACACAAATCAGTATGAACTCGCTTTAAGATAGCCTCTGCTCAACTGTCTCGATCATGAAAGGAAGACTTAGTGTACTTTCCCAAGGTACAACCTTTGCATGTGTCAACTTGCTCAAGTTTACGTTTGGGAAGTCCTATATATATTTTCCGCATTATCTTCAAAGCTCTATGATGCAAATTTCCCAACTTCCTGTGCCACAACTTGCCAATGTCTTGGCTTTGCACCAATTCTCCTTTTGTACTCAATGCTGCACAATCATCTACCTCTAGTTTATAGAGATTCTTCACCCGAATCCCTATCCTCTTGGTATGACCCATGGCTATGTGTCTTAGGAACGCCTTTCCTTTACTGAAGACAACATCGTAGCCTTTTTCCTCCAAAATTGCAACTGATACTAAGTTCTTCTTCAGTCCAGGCACAAACATCACATCTGTCAAGGTGAGAGGATATCCATTCTTCCTCTGAAAAGCAACCATGCCCACTCCTAAAACACTATACCTTCCATCGTCACCCATCTCTATGTGCATCTTGAGGTCTTTCTCCCCCAAGGCACTGAATAAATTTTTATCACCAGTCATGTGGAGTGAGGCTCCACTCTCAAGATACCAGACACAACCCATCATCGATGACACCATGCATGTGATGAGGGTAAAGTCCATTTTGAACTGAGAGGCTAATGCCTCACCTTCCGATCCTTCCAAGGATCCCTTCTTGGACTTCTTCGATGGGAAATTAGTCACATAATGTGCCATCTTGTGACAATTAAAGCATCTTACTTTAGACATGTCACCCTTCTTCCCTCCATGAGAAGAATTTGATTGTAAATGGGAAGCCTTCCCCTTCCCTTTCCTTGCCTTACTTGCTAAGGCCATAATTTCTTCATCATCATTCTTGGATGAAGAGCCATCTCGTGTGCTCCTCCTGATCTCCTCTTGCATAAGATTTGACCATAGTCATTCCCAATCCGGTTGTTTCTCCCTTCCATTCACGGACTAATGGTAGATATTCCAAATCTTTGGAAGGCCAAAGAGAGCGAGGCTCACCATATCATCATCGGCAGTAGTTATTCCCACGCTGCCAAGCTCATCTATGCAAGTGGTGAGCTTGTTCAGATATATGGAAATTGTATCACCCTTTTTCATCTTGATTTTTTGAAGCTTATGCTTCCGTTCCAATTTCCTTTGGTCGCTATTGTTCTCGTAGAGGTCCTTCAATGTCTTCTGCATTGAAAATGGAGTATCCTTCCCATGGAGACTCCAGGCAATATGGTCTCGAACTCCCTCAAGGATGATCCATCTCGCCTTTGCCACACACTTCTTCCACTCAGCCAACACTTGTGCATTAGTTGAAGCTGACTTTGGGATTTCTTGATCAATGAATTCCTTCAAGACATTGTCTTCTAGTACAACCTCTATTCTATCTTTCCATGCTATGTAATTCAAGCTACCTTCCAAGGCATACTCGAGTCTCAAGCCATAGAACGCCATTGGCCAACCTTGAAGTATGATATGAATTCGATTTTCACCTGCAACCTTGAACTTCAAACTTCAAATTCTTTTCTCAGTGTATTGTTCAAAACTTTGATACCATGTAGAAAATATGTGATAGGTTAACCCGATAATGCAATATAAATCAAAGAATAATACTATAACCTACTTCTACTATCAATTTGTGGAATCTTAAAGATCGATCTGAACAATATAACCAGAAGAAGAAGAATCAATGGCACATACACATGAAAATACTTAGCTCTCACAGCTAGCCAGCTCTCAAAACAATCCTCACAGATGCTCACAGGCAATCTTGGATTCTCTCCAACCTTCCTCTCTACCCTCCAAGCTCCTATTTCCTTGCACTGTTCCTTGTGGATGATTAGCCTATTACCAAGTGGAAAAGCAAGCCTTCAAAATTGCGCAATCCTCAATAATTAATCCTGACTTCATGCATGAGTTTTCTCCATGAGAAAACACATGCAACTGATAGTACACTGTCCTTGAACATTAATCTCAACTGGGTCTTTCTCATAATAGACATGCATGAGTTTTTGATGAGGGAATCTTCAGTTAACTAGAGTAGCACTAGTTGAGTGCATCACTTCATCAACTATTGTTAACTCACTATTAGTTCCTCAAACAGTTATAACTAATTTAATTGGACTTAACTCAGTAAACTGAGTTAACTAATTACAACTCAAATATAACTCAATCTTATCTCCTTAATGTAAGGATAACTCTTGCATGACTTCAGAAAGACTTCTAACTTGAATTTAATCCAACTTAATAATTTAAAATAAATTAATTAATTATTTCCAAGTATATGTTAAGACTAAATTCGATTTTAATTCACAATTTAATTCAAGGACAAATTAAATTGGAATATTCTTGTTGCCATATTTCAACAAATTTGAACATATCCTAAAGGCCACTCCACTCATTGATTGTACATATATATAAAGAGTTGTAATGACAATATTCTCACGCGTTGCATTGCACTCGGTCATCTCTTCTCGCTAACAAAGCCTTGCCTCTCCCACTTGGCATTAGTCTTGCATTGATTCGTTGACCCGATATCGTCTTCTACATCACTTAAGTGTATTAAATTGGCAATGGCAATCAAGAATCATAATACAGTTGTGCACTTGGGATTTGTATATGTTGTTGCAATCTAGTGATGCACATAGCTATATGAAGCGTCCACTGTAGGAATCTGGTGTTGTATTTCCACGATGTAATCTATGATGTTACCAATGCCAAGAACTCGACATCTATGCTTATGGGTGTACCAGAGAGGGCTAACTTCATACTTATCATTGGAAAAGACAATCACTTTGGAGGTTGGGCAGATCACACAACAAACTCTGAATTTACGTTGCAGAGAAATCTTTTTATACGTCATGATGAATCTTCATTTAATACATCATGATGAAGTTTCTCGATTGTCACTCACAGTGGTTTCTTCTCTTCGGGAAGATATTTGAAGTCTCTTGAAACTGCGAGACAACCTTCTGAACTCTCGAGAAGACTTCCTACCTAATAAAGTTAATGCAGAAGGTTGGTTGGTTGGAATTAATGTTTTCCAACACTCCCCCTTAATTCCAATCACATGACAAACACACAAAATACCCTATAGCACAATTCATAAGACACAAACATACTCTTAGTTGACATGCCTACTAGTCTAAGTCTTAGCTAGGCTTACAACATAATCTGGATTTTCTACAACACACGATTTGATATCACATCTTTCATTTCTATGTTCTTGTTAAATGGTCCATGCTTGTTCATTTGTTGTTGCAATTTCATCTTCATTTCTTTCCATAAAATAATGATGGAACTTCTCCTTTCTTGATTACGGGTTAACATTCTTTGTATTCAATATTGCTGTAGGTTTTTGGGACTTATACTTGTCCTTAATGCTTGCAATTTCTTCTTTTATTGCTTCTTCTTGGTTGTCAATATCTGCACACTTAAAAGAAATGCTAGATTTATATAAAATATCATAAAAATAACCATTGTCGTATTACTCTTTTAAGAGAGCTTTGCTTCCTTCATCTTTCTTTGCTCACATAGTTGGTTGATACATGTCTTCAGCCTCTTTAATCATCTTTGTTGTTGCAAACATGTTGTTTTGCATTTAATTTGTGCATGGAGGTAGGCAACTCTTCTCACCAAACAACAACTCCTCAATAAGATGTTTTTCTTGTATGAGAATGAACTACTCTTCATGGGATACATAATTCTCATCAATTTTCACTTCATATGTCTTTGCATCACAGGGCGTTTCATAACTATCACATGCTACTCTATTGTCAAGTATAGATATACTTTCAGTCTTGATCCCAATTATGATGCTTTCAACACAATCACCATTTTTAACACCACCACTTTCATCATCTTCAACTTTCTCACTCCCCTCCATATTGTACTTCATTTCAAGAACATCTAAAAATATTTTTGCATTATGTATTTCACCAAATTCATGCAAAATACTAAACAAAATGTTTTCATCTAGAGATGATATAATGAGAAATAATAATACTGCACTTCTACACTTATCATCAAAATTCATAGAAGTTTCTAGGACAAATTTCCATAAATCTATTGAACCAAGAAATCCTTCCATTTTAATTTCCCAAGCTTGAAATTTTTAACTGTGAAAGTAGGCAGGACTAGCATTAATTGCTTCAATATTGCATCAATGTCTTCAAATTCTTCAAGCTTGTTCAGTTTTTTATCTAGTATTTCATATTCTGCCTCTGCTATTTGATTATCTCTCTTAATATTTTTTAGTTCTCTTTGGAACTCTTTGAGTCTCTTTTACTGATCCATCGCTCGTTGCTCTACCACATAGCCAAATCTTTATGAGCGTTCTCAATAGCCAAAATAACAAACTCAAATAGCCCAATCAATCACACATTAAATCACACCTTAATATTCTCACTTTACACCATGGGACATTGATGGTACACAAACCCATTTTATATATATTTTCCTTTGAAAGGAATAACAGAAATATCTCCCCATATATAAAAGATTTTTTTTTTTAATAAACCCAATTAAAAAAATACTCAAAAGTCTCCAAATTATTTTAATGCAAGGTGCTTTCCAAACTTTAATTACTTTGTGTGAATATATTAAATTCGTTTCTTTTATTTAAATGGACCCTCCCTTTTTGTTTCCATGCAACGCTGGTAAATAATAACATTTGAAAACACTCACTATATTTAAAGAAATTTACACTTCCTTTAAAGAAAATTCAACGAGCTCCAACTACGACCATGCTTGTCCACAAGCTATGAGTTCTTTCTCAACGCTCCTCTAGCTCCAAGCTCCTTCATGCTCGGCACATTGTTATTGCACTTCAACTTCACATTGACAACATCTCCACACAGTAGCGGGCCACTTCAAACACAAAACTCTACAACAGTACAAGTTCAACCCTCTTCGTTGGGGAATTGAAGTTTTCGCTAGCCTACAGAATCAATCTTCTTCCCAATCCACAATTGTTAGACTGATTCAACGATCCACAATGATCGAGCAATGATCTCAAGGTGAATTCTCTCAATTATTTTTCATCGAGTCTAGCAGCTTCGTCCCATCGTCTCCAGCTCAAATCTCCCTTGTGAGTGCTATACAATATCAATTCAAACACTTAACACAACATTGTGTACTCTGGATTGCAAGATCTCCATGCTAGCTCGTTAGATAGAATAGCATCGGATCTCTAATGAGGTCAAGAGTTTGTGCCTCTCTTCAACCATCTCTCAAGGCTCCACACAACTTAGTGTGATTATGCTACTTTCCCACAACAACAAGATCTCACGCTTTTTGCACACTCAACATAAAAAGTAACTTCATGTTGTCTCACACTCTCTACACAACGGGCTCTCTACACAACTCTTAGACACCACACATAGCGGGATCTATACACAACCCTTATACAACTCACACAGCGGGCTCTCTCACAACTCTTCCACGCACAACACTGCAACAAACAAAAGACTCAGTGTTGAGGGATTTTATCCCCTAAGGCTCTTGGGTGGAACCCTAACAGACTGAAAGTTGTCTAAATCAAGAAACATGCACACACATAGCCATTATGCTAGAAAAATCTATTTCTAAAGTAAGAAGGACGTACCTCAGGTCCTACGTTCGGAGTTCCTCAAGGGTCCAAACCCTTCTTCGCGTCCCTTCCGCTCCTTTGCCCTGCAAAACCAACAATTCCAAAGAATGCAGCAGTATATGGACAAAGATTTATATGAAAATCATCTTTATGTTATACAAGAAAGGAGTTAGTTATAAACTTTTAGACATCCATTCATACATGAAATTCAAACATGAACATTATTAACATAAAGAAAGAAGCATATCGGGAACAAGAAGTGTTTCTTTATTAGACAAATAGAATAGTACAAAAAAGAGCAATATCACCTGAACAACTTTTGCAGGCTCAAATCTCAACCTCCTTCTGGATCCGTCCCGCCTCAAGCCTCTAGTAGGTCTCCTTCCAATACTCACTCCAAGATGTCATAACTAAGGGATGAACATCAAATCACAAGGAAACAAGGGTTTCCTGTACAAAATGGGGGATGTGCAGAAGGCCCAAGGGTCTTCAGACCTGATCAGGGGGAAATCTCAGTATAGTAACCTTTCTCTCTCTTCTCTCCTCCTTAGGCCTTCCCTTTGGTGTCTTTTTATACCAATTCCAAAGTAGCTTTTTAGTTAGGAATTGGTTGGGGATAGTTGAGGCCACAGGCACTAATAGGTGATCAACAGGTAAAACCCGCGATCTCCGCCCGAAAATAAGGAGTTTTATATTTTTTTAAGTGTTTTAATACATATACGCGGGTTGGGTATATATGAACCCACGTATACACGTGTTTAACTCAGGGCAATGTCGCGTACAGGGAATAAAACATTGTTTTTTAAATTTGGGACCAGGTCTGGAAGGAGGGGTTGCCCCAGGCCATGAGTGCAGCATCACAAACCATAATAGTGAGATTTGGAGCTATAACAGATGCCCCCTAATATATGAGGTCAGAAGGGGTACATGATGGCCGAAATATATTAAGCAAGTACATGGAAAGGAAATCTGCCAAAAGCCGAGGAGTACTTCACTAGAATTCAGCCTACCAAGCCAAAAAAGAAGATCAGAAAGAAACACCGTCTGAGGCGGGCATACCCATGCTCAGAGAAAGCAAAGCATGTCCGCATATATGGTACAAGCAGATCCACTAAGTATACAAGTATAAATGACTGGAAAATACATAATGGATCATCTGATCACGATCGAACAAGTACATGTCTGAATATCACATATAAACTGTCAATGATGCTGGAAGATACAACGGATCACTGATATCAAAGGCTGATCCCAAAAGGTACCAACTGAACATGATGGAAAAGGATGGTACTGCACTGCAAACTCAGGTGTCAGCATACAGAATGTCACCATGAATGACTGCAACATATAAAGTGGAATGGTATCAACTAGCAACAACAAGAGCAACTGTCAAGTGAACCAATGAACGCTGATACAACCTGAGGTCTTCACCGACCGCCGTGGTACATTTCTACACCGTGGGAATAAATGATCTGAAGTCGACCATGTGAGAAATCGTTTGATTACCGGTCATTGATGTATATCGTTAACAAACGCGAGACTACTCACCGATAATGATAATGAGCGTCAAGGTACCCAGTACAAACTCACAAGTGCGAATAAATGAGCTGAAGTCGAACACCTGTAAGAATCTATCGATCAGGAGACAATGATGGTTTCCCACTATCGATAGCGAAGGATCTGCCACTAATGACTGCAAACCCCAAGGTACTGCCAAATGGACTCTATATCTTTGCCCCAGAGCAATGAGTCGGAGTCGATAGGGAAAGATCCTCTAGAAGGAAGGCATTAAGGCATCCTTCATCAATCTAGCGCGAGTGTAACCCGTAGGCCAATAATGTGGAAGGAATCAGATGAAGAAAGATGTAGTAACCGAACCGAGGTACGTTTTCGGCGTACACAAGATGTGGCTAGTGCACGACAGAAACCCTCTGAACCAACCAATAATGAAAGCTGACACAGAGGCGGGATATCCACCAATAGGGTCAAATGGAAACCAAGGTACCGCACGAATCCCAATGTGTGATAATGTAAGCTGACGTTGAACACAAGGGAAACCACTCAGTCAAAGACCCATGATACTGATCGATGCTGAGCACAAGGTAACCTATCAATAATGAAAACAGGGCCCGGGTGCAACTCTAGGCCTACCCTCAGAGCAAGATGTCGTCGTTGATGACGACAAGACCCACCAACAAGAAGTCAATGGGGACCTTATCAAACCAGCACGAGTATAGGACCAATATAATTGATGTGATGTAAGACATGATACTGACAACCGGGATGGCCAATTGAAAAATGAGTCAAGAGACACCGCAGAAAGGCCGACTCAGGCTAACTTCCCTTGAACAAAAGCACGACTCAATGTGACTATGGCAGCATATGATGAATCTGTATAAGTTCGTC